>BLKR01001400.1:52500-272500 GCA_011170035.1 Teleogryllus occipitalis
GAGGTTTCTTCAATTTGGTAAAGATCGTACGTGTGGTTTAGGCGCTAGGTTTGTTCATATACAACGGACGGACGTTTTGCTTTCAATTGTTTTTTTGCATCAAGGATCCATAAAATAGGGATTGTGGCTACTCCACGTGTTAGGGTTTTTTTCTTAATTTAACAACTGGATTTATCCATATTTTCGTTGTCAGGGCTCCGCAATAAACTTTTTGTGCCGAAAATCCGCCTTTTTTTCGCACAGCATTACATAACTTTTTCTATATTACTCTGTATATACGTATACGAGAAAGTAAAAAATAGATCTTTAAATGAGGTCATATAAAATTATTTTGGAAAAAAATTGTAGTTTCAGGTAATTTTTGTTTGAAATAGTGGCAATTTCTTATATATATTTCCTCAAAAACTGCTCCAAGGTTTTTCTTAATTTTTGCTTCGTGGATTCGTTGAATTTGCGAAAATTGCAAAAGTTACCAATAAAGTGAGAAAATGTCCTGTTGTAAAAACCACTAATTAAAAAACATTACCGGGAGATGTGGCTCAGCGCATCAAGTGATGTCACTGAAGTGCCTCTGTGAGGTCCTAAGTTCGAGTCCCGATGGCGGCAGCATTTTCGGCACTAGCCTGTCAGCTAGGTCGAATTCAGTCGCTGTCTGGAGGAGAAGAGAATTTAGCTCCCGGATGTTCTAATCGGTAGTTTTCCGTGGTTTCTCCGATCAACACCAGGCTAATGCCAGAGCAGTACCCTAACAAACGGGCCATGTATCGCGCGCGATCATTCCTTCCTTATCCTATCCTCACACCTTACACACGCACTTGCACTGCACCATCACACATGCCGGGAGACCGGTTGGCGGCTTAGTTTGTCCCGGATGGGACGGTGCCTCGCTGGTGGGATATACCTCGTTGGGGAAAACCCCACTAGTCGACGGTAGGACGGCGCCGAATCTGGCCTTCCGGAGGGAAGATCACCGCCACCTGCCGATGAAAAGACACGCACTACAATTACGGGACTAATGACCTGTAGTTGACGCGTCCGGAATCACAATCAATCATAAAAACAAATTCTTAACTAAAATTTAATGAATTTAATTCAAATGATCTTAGTTTAGGTAATAGTTTTACAATAGTCTTGTTTCTCAATTATGTTCATATTTACCACTTTGGTACACATTCGCGTCGTGGCTACAATTCGTTCTACATTTTCTACTCTACACTCCCAAAGGCGACCATCTATAAGCCTTCACACACGTGAACAATAGAAGAAACTGTCCGTTGGCTCGAAGAGGATATCCAGAACACAAACTGTTAGATATCAGGCAACTCCGAGGATTCTTCCATCTACTCGCAAGGTGGGGGTGGGTACCAATCACGACTGAAAACAGATTTTTCTTCATTAGGTTATGACGCTGAGTTTCCTTGCCTTCAGAGTCCTCGATACCCTCTCCAATAATTGAAACGTCCATCCACAAACAAACGCAAACAGGCTAGCAAGCGCGAAGATACACACGTAGGATTGTGCAACCTGCCACACAAACACCAACGGACGAGGATATTTCCACTAAGGTCCTCAATGGTTCCAATTTTAGCTGATATTTATGAGCGACAAATCACCTCCACGCTCAATGTGAAACATTCATCCATCTTCTGTTACGAGTGTGTTTACCTAACTTAACGAGAGATTTGTCGACATGGCCTGTGAGTTGACCACCCACACAAAAACCCTCATCAAACGGCACACAGGCTTAGAAGGGCGAAATGACATTAATCTGGCCGGTCACGTTTCATTCAAGGTTCATCACGGTCAGTAATATCATCAGAATTAGCTTCTTTATGCGCACGTTTTGTTGAGCTCTCCTCCTTGTTGTAGGAGTGAATCCGGGGTTGTGGGTTGCTATTCTTGTCAATACTGTAAAATCAAATCTGTAATTTGTTTACCTATGCAAATAAGTTTTCTGTATCTCGGGAGAACATTTTTTGTTTTTCAAATGTTCCTAATTTCGTTTTGTTTTTTCTTTTTCTCTCAAAATTCAACTATATATACTTTAAGGGTGGGGAAGAGATTCTGCAGCTCATGAAAACGTGCAGTTTTGACCTTTCCCCCATATGTCACAGCTTCTGTCTTTTAACGAAAATCAAATCCAATCTAACTCCTGTACTTGCTCTAGATCAGTGATTCTCTACTATTTCTTTCATCGACCCCTTTACATCATTATCTATAATATACAGCACACACAATCATTACCAAATTATTGCACATAAATGTCTTAAAGATAACAATTTGATACTCAATATTTTGGTAGAGATCTGGATTTTCAATAAACGTAAACGCTTCCGCTTCTGAGAAGCAGAGTTTCTGTTCTTCATTGTACAATGATTACGAAGTGTTAAACGTTTTGTAACTGGTCTTAACATTTCTCCAGTGTGTATTGCTGGGAGTATTTTCTTCCGCGATAGAATATCGTTGTGAATGGACAGATTTAAAGTTTTCTATACTACATCCTATGCAGTTGTGTAGCTAGGGTATCGGTTGGGCCCGCGCAGTAATCGAAATGGGGACCAGAAGAGGTGGCTCAGGGCATTAACTGGTGTCACTGCAGTGCCCCTGACGGGAGGTTCTGGGGGTTGAGTCTCGACGGTGGCAGAATTTTCGACACTAGCCAAATTGCTAGATCGAGTTCAGTCGCTGTCTGGAGAAGTATAGCGGTTGGCTGTTCTGGTCGGTAGTTTTCTGTTGTTTTGTGTTTGGATCAATACTAGACGAATGCCGGAGCAGTACCCTAACAAACGGACCACGGACCGCACCTGATCTTTCCTTCCCATTTTTTATTATATCCTATTCCTGACACTTACACGCACTAAACTACCACACATGGCGGGACAGCGGTCGGGAGCTTAGAGCTTGTCCCGTCTGGTGCCGTGCCCTGCTGGTGGGATATACCCGCTAGCCGACGGTAGGTCGGCGCCGTATCTCGCCATCCAGCTGGGCAAGATCACCCCTACCTCCCGAGCAAAAAACATGAACAACAGTTACGGGTCGAATAGAGTTTGCAGTTTACGCGCCCTGAATCACTAGTAATCAATGAAATGAAATGGGACTGTTGTCTGCAATAAAGTGAAATTAAGAGGTTAAAATCTAATTGGTATATTGGAATATGGCTGGGGCAATGGAGAAAATATGCATGGAGTGAGTTTTTTTGGGGGGGGGTCGTTCCCGGGTGTCCTTGAGGGCCCCCTTGCTTCGGCTGAACTTTAGATCAGAAAACTAATATCAAAGTGTTTTTTTGTTTTATTTATAGGGATCTTGATTATACCTGTCAATCGCTGGTTCATATTCGGCCATTGATCAATAACCTCCTCGATCGTCATTGACCCTTCAAAATTTCATCGACGCCCCCAGGGGGATAGATATCGATACCGACCCCGTTG
This sequence comes from Teleogryllus occipitalis, assembly GCA_011170035.1. Lineage (NCBI taxonomy): Eukaryota > Metazoa > Arthropoda > Insecta > Orthoptera > Gryllidae > Teleogryllus > Teleogryllus occipitalis. The sequence goes on from BLKR01001400.1 coordinate 55,929, forward strand.
GAAACCCCATACTCTTGATATTTGTAACATTTATTCTGACACTCTGTTTATGCATTTGAAACCAAATTCACATGTACTCAAACAGAAAAATGCAATAAGCATGATGTGTCGATCTCGTAAGATGGCACCGACCCGTTGATACGTTGTAAACGACATTCAAAATAGGTGACACTTTCAAAATTTTGAACAAAGAGATTTTGAACTGAAATCGACCCGACCGGACCCTCCCCCCGTAAAACTTTTTAGATCCATAACTGCACGAATGTTTTGTAAATTATCAGTATCTTAGAATTTTCAAAGCACGATTGATAGTTTTTAAAAATCATTCAAGAAATTGTTCGTAGGTGTTGCGAAGGGTAGGGGCTTATTGGATGGAGTAATGGAAATGTGTACATACACTATAAAAATCAGTGTCTCATTTGAAGATACTCGTTGGAACTATAATTCTAAGACTAAGCCTGAAACAAGTATTGTACCCATCTCAATCAGGTTTTTCGTCCAGTTAATGGTACTCGATAATAGACAACACAACTGTCTTTATTTTAGACTTGATCAGATCTATACACACCAGTGGCGGCTCGTGATTAAATAACATGGTGGTTCTGTACCGCGCGAAATTAGAAGTTGGACTCTTCATATTACTTCAATTAAATTTTGTTTTGCGAGTTCAAAATCTCCACCAAACTTAATACAATTTATTATTTTCGTAAGACAATTGGTGATATTTTCATTGTGTTGCTGAATATTCGACCGATAAGCAAAATCCAGTTGTGATTGTACATTTATTGAAGTCCAGGAAGTGATAATGAACTTGATTATTCAAATGTGACTTCGAATCCTCGTGTTTTTTCTAATTTTGGCGGAGATGAGACAGGATCTTTCACCCCTGTGTTTGACCACGCACTTTCCCCACCAAAAGGAACGCGTGGAAAACAGAATACGGCATCCAATTAATCACATCCGCATATCCACTTGCTTCTTTCATATGTCTTTACTGAAATGCCTTGTAAACGTTTTGCTTCGGTTGCTACTATAACCAAGGTTTGACTGTAACGGGATTCGTCTGTACTGTTCAAGATGTGCTGAAGTAAACTGTGATCTCCTGTCACTGAAAACATTTTTGTATCTTGAAAACAACCTTTCTACATCACATGAACACAGGTGCATATTTCATAGCACCATGGGTTCAAAATTAGATGGCTCACTTTCGCCTTCCAATATCGAACTCGCTTTTACCATCGTGGCCCAACCGGATTACGTTGCAGTATTTTTTTTTTTTTTTTTTTCAAATTTTGCCTCTTTTTTTTTACCGATGTTACCTTGGACTTGGCTTAAATCAGTTTGAAGATTACGAATTGTAGGTTCTCCATCCACACGAGGCATATCTCCTTCCAGCTTTATTAAAATACCAGGTATTTTACTGAATTGTGTAGCGATATCACCCAGATTTTCTGCAAGATTTAGAGATACTAATGCCCCTTTTGCTTCAGAAACAGCGACAGCTTCGTCTTCGCCTAAATAGAATACGCGTGTCAGAATTTGTTGTGGCAGCAAACTTCATTGGAAAACTGCGAATTGAACAAAGCAAACGCTTTAGAATTTCATAGGCATTTATTAAATTATACCAACTTTTTAATGGAAATTTACGCGTAAGAGAAGAAGTTCGGCTGGGCAATTCATGTTTGAAATCTACATTGTTACGTAGCATGGGTTTAAAGTTTGATATACATTCAAAAGGAAAACGTACTCGAAAAGCGAAAATACACAATAAGTCATCACAATAGGCATTCATTCCCAAAAAGGCAGAAACATGCACCATAGAAATTCATTATGTGAATGCATTGATAATGAAACGAATTAATATACCGACAGCATATGATTCTGAGCAAAATAATAAAGGCAAAATCCGCTCTCTAATTATCACCGCAATTGGAGTAGTTAATAAGGCACCTACGCACACGCCGATCACTACGCATTATCAAAGTAGGATGCACTACACACAAGACGAAACAACTCCGAAAAACATTACATCAAGAAACTGTTAAGAAACCTATACGAGATGCATGTGTTCTCGCCTCTGCGATCGCATGTTGGAAGGGCGGTTCCGTCATGCGATTCGGCATTATTCGTGAAGCAATCGGGACTCTTCGGAACCCTCGAGCTGCTTTGAACGCAGCTTTCATGGTGTTAAGTGTGAGCGAAGCCCCGCCCAATAACCGAGATTGACAGCAATCGGTGGTGTAGTATAGTGTGGGCGGCCAGCCCCGGACGACACTTTTAGGTAAGATTTCACAATAAATAATATATTGTAAAAATATGAACCATTTCACTTCATATTTATTTCGCATGTACGATTTGGGTGGATTGGAATGAGCACGAAATCTTTTGTTACTTATTCTGTGACTTCTTTAAATTAATGCATAATAATGACGTTTGCTCATTGTGGCTACTGGCAACACCGTCTGTACTGACTCGTAGGGATTCCTCGTATTTTATTTTGTGTTTGGATTGATTATGACTAGTATTCAGCGAGAATGACTTCTTTTAAATAAGAGTAGTGTTCAGTATTGTATAATAATACTGCAAATCAGATTACAGTACGGATAAGTCACTTCAGGGAAGCCTGTGTAAATATAAATAGCAACAGTGTCGATCTAGTTGTAGTTGGAAGTCGATTTGTGTTTTATATTCAATTCGCTAATCATTTAATCTTCTCTATCTTCAAGGAATAATTATACGTTTTCTATACCTGTTATATGTGTGACACATGCGTTAGAATTTTTGTAGTAAATGTGATTATTATTTTGGAAAACATGTATACACGACTTTTTTATTTGTAACCTGCACAATACACAAAATGTTTCTTCTTTCGGAAAAGTTGTTTAGAATTGCTGTATATTTTACTCTTTTAAATTGAAATACGTAAATAAGGGGGCGGCAATATTTTCGTCGGCCCCGGGCGGCCGACACCCACGCTACGGAAGTCACGGAGAGTGCTGCGCTAATTAATTGTTGGAGGAATCGTGAGGAGAGTAAACACTGGCTGTGTCATCCGAAATTACAGGAGCTGTCTTTCTAGAGCAAAAGCTCTACAAACAATATTTCGGAGAAGTAAAATACGTGGGGGTTCTGCAGCTCTCATTGTAGAGCCGCCTCTGACATACACACAAAATAGAAGCACATCACACTTGTACTCTGTACAGTCTTCACGGATATTACTGATTTTTATGAACATGCAGTGTCCTTTTTACTGTGTACTGGGGTCATCTCGTGGCGCAGAGCGAAGTCGCTCGCCTTTCACCAAGGAGGTCCGTGTTCGATTCCCATCGAATCTAATGTGAAATTTGTTCCAAAAAACGAGTTTGGCTGCTTTACACGGGCTAGTCCATTACCTGTGGTGTCTTAAACCCTTCCCCTTTCACCGGGAGCGGTAGTTCAGTGCATCAACTGCAGCGCCTCTGACCGGGAGGTCCTAGGTTCGAGTCCTGGCGGCGGCAGGATATTCGACACTAGCTTCTCAGCTAGGTCAAATTCAGTCGCTGTCTGGAGGAGAATTCTAGCGGCCGGCTGCTCTGATCGGTAGTTTTCCGTGGTTTCTCCGATCAACAGGCGAATGTCGGAGCAGTACCCTACCAAACGGGCCACGGACCGCGCGCGATTTGCCGTTCCTCTTCCTTGTCCTATCCTCTCGTCCTTACACACACACACTTACACTAACATGCACTACACTACCACACATTCCGGGAGATCGGTCGGGAGCTTAGAGCTTGTCCCGGCTGGGGCGGTGCCCCGCTGGTGGGAGATTCCTGGTTTGGGAGAAACCCCACTAGCCGATGGTAGGTCGGCGCCGGATCTCGCCATCCAGCGGGGAAGATCACCGCCAGCTCCCGAGAAAAAAGCATGCACTACACTAACGGGACTAATGACCAAAGCAGTTGACGCGCCCGGAAACACGAAAAAAAAACCAAACCTTCCCCTATCCTTATTCCTTCCCAATTCTGGCCACTGGGTTGTGACGGTAGGAGCGCGTGGTGGGAGGCGCGTACGCGGAGATGCTACCTGGCAGTCCTATTGACAAAACTAATTGCGACGAGACGTGGCGGACATAATATTAACGGATGATCCTCTGTAATTAATGGAGGATTACTCCGAAAGTGCAAAGCGCTCAACGCCTCCGAAGAGGCTTGAAGACGCGGTTCGTCCGGGTATACGCCCAGCTGCTCTCACCATGGAGCTCCACAAAAGCTGATCGTGAGCTAGGCAAAATATGCTTCCAAATGAATTTTGGGTCCGTAAATTGCGTGAATTTGATATTTTTCACCTCTTGTTTCCTCTGGAATTCTATCGCTCAATAATTGTTGCCCGTAATGTTACCATGTGTAACCCAGGGCGGGCAAGGACAGCCGATATGTCCTCGGGCCTAAGCGGCGGACTCGTGGACATCATTGATGAGAGCCTCCAGGCAACGCGACGATTGGCGGAAGTTGTCAAAACTGCATTGAATAAGTTGCTGCTTTTCGAAAGTTTAATAATGGCAACATTTTGTAGCACGATGGTAAAATGCGCTACACGGAAGCTAGACAGTGTTCTTCCATTCCCCTATTTTGATCTCACAGGGGGAGAGTTGTATATTTGTGTGAATGTCACTTTCTTTAGCTGATATTAAAATTAGAAGCGTGTTCTCGTATGTATGTGTATGTTCTCGTATCAGAATTCTCGTTCTCTGTTGTTCAACAGATCTACTAAGTTTTTGTAATATCACTCGTTTTTCAAATTTACTACAAATACTATGTTACTGCATTTACTGTCTACTTACGTTTGCCTGGAACAGCTTTCATCCTTTAGAATAAAATCAAAAGTAGTCTCTGATAACACTGGTCTACACAGGTATCGAACAGCACTTTTTCTAAAATTGGGGAGAGTCACTTTGTTTTTCCAGTAAGATAATACATTTGCATCAGAAGAAAGAAAGTCCGCACATTTAATTCATCTTCTTGTACTGTGATTTCCTATACACAGCATGATATTTCGTGGTCACTCTTCAGAATATTCCTATAAAGAGACCACATGTCAATGCATTTTCGGGGGTTCAGTAGTTGAGGATGCCTATAAAATAAATTAAGTGAATTAAAATGTTGAACAATAAATGCTTGTCTGATTTGAAATTTCTAATGTAAATGATGAAAATGAGTTATTCGGAATCATATACAGTGATTTTTTTTAACTACTGAAATATCAGAGAATCGAAATCGTGATTAAAGGGTTGTTATTTTCTTGTGGGCATGATGTATCTAGACGCTTAATTAATTCATTAAATGTATTGTCCTCAATAACACTAATCGATTGATTATCTTTGCGTATCATGTAAGCAAATTTTCTTGTAATTGCTTTTGAACGGTTCCTAATTTAAAATTGTTCTTTGTGGCCAAAAAATCAATGAGCGTTGGTTGATTTGTGTTGGAACTTGATGATCTTGACATGACTGGCCATGGGTCATTAACTTCTACCACTTCACTTGTACGATCTGCGACAATTTCAACGTCCGGTGCAACATGAGTTGGTTTGTTTCCCTTGTGTTCGGTGGAACTGAATACTACCCGGTGTATTGATGTAACATGTTTGTTTTTATTACTAGTATTGTGTGATTTTCCACCAGGCGAAAATGTTTTTTACATATTCTACAATTAGCACGATTCTCATCTTTAGAGTCCTCTTCAAAATAATTCCACACTTCACTCTTTTTGTTTATGGAATGCACTAATCTAGTCGTCTTTCGGTCACTTTAAAATGCAGAACTGAACTCAAAGAGCTCCGTCAGATGCCTCCGTGGTGGGCTGAGGAGGGGAGTATCCCGGGAAGAAACGCTGTCATCGAGCATTGCTTATCGTGCCTGTCGTCACTAGATTGCCTGGAGTTCACAAGGAAGAGTTTCCCAAAGCTGAATTGGTCGCGAATTTCGTGCTATCTCACGAGATGGTGACAGGCGCGAGTGGGATAAAGAGCGTGGCACGGCGCTCGGACATTGCAGTGTTGGGTTATTTTTAACGACTGTAAGTGAACCCGAACAGACGGACACTTCCTTGTTAACAGAAGAAAAATAGGAGAAAGAGGAATATAAAGAAGACGATGTTATTTATTTCTAATAAATGTGATTCGTAACCAATTTCCGAATTTATAAATTATTTAGGCGCCAGGAAAAGGTTACACTTGAATTCTTGATTATCTATTACGGTCTTCGGATATATTACAAATAAATGTAAATCCCGCTAGCTCGGTTGATGGGTTCTTATGAAATAATTGTTGCTACTTACTCCGCAACCAATTAGTCAATCTGCCATCCATACGGAGTGGCGAGGAATCTGAAAATAATTCTAAAATGTGTACTCTAGGATTGCACGTAATGGCAAATAAGAATCAGCTTTCTTTCAAACTATGAATAATAATGTATTATGCATGCCACAGTTATCAACTATCATCGATTATTACAATTTATCGTTAGGTGATGACCATTTTTTCTCGTTATTGCAATAACAGCGTTATAGAACCTTTTATCCTTTCTTGCCTCTTCGCGCGCACTTCGCTCGATGTCGCCACGTAGGGTAGACCAGTCTTCCTTCTTGTTGAAGTCCACGATGATCAGTGACCAAGTCGAAACGTCCTCCACGACACGAATCGGAATGCCCTAATTTCCAACCTAGTCTACCCTTCAAAGCTCTTGTTTCTCTCTCTCTCTCTCTCTCTCTCTCTCTCTCTCTCTCTCTCTCTCTCTCTCTCTCTTTTTTTTTTTTTTTTTTTTTTTTTTGCGTTGCTATGGTGTACCGTGCGCCTGCTTCCAAACGAACTCGTTTCGCGTTGCTATGGTGTCATCTGCACCATAGAAACCCACGTCTTTTGCAATATCTACATCATTTTGACCTCTATTTGTCTAAATAAAATGTTCATATTTGGTATGGCACTATATATACTTGTAACAAGAACAAAACACAGTTTCTGGAAGATAATATGCATCTCAATCCATATATATATATATATATATATATATATATATATATATATATATATATATATATATATATATTATATAAAGAATAACGTAATGCACGTAGTGTACACCCATTCTGGTCAAAGGCGAGTCAATTGTAAGGGACATACCCAACAGAGATGTAGCAGTCCATTTCATCCGTGTAAAATGGGGAACGAAACAGAGACTAATATCCCCGCTACATCCCACATCATTTCGCGGTATTCACCCATCTCACTACCATGCATCCGTGCATTGAACTGATGGGGCGCCTGATGGAGGAGGGGAAGCGTTGTTGGCCCTTACACGGGTGCGTGCAATCGGTTGGTGGTACTCGCGCGGCGCCCGGTGGTCTCTCGCTGTATGGGTATAAAGGCACGCCGCGCTACCCGAGATCGCTTCCGCGATGATCTTTTCTCTTTAAGTGCGGAGCTGATGACCCGTGGCAACCTTCTTCAGCGCGGGCTCGCTACCCGCACCCCATTCTCCAAGCGCTCCGACTACGAGCGGGAGGACTTCGCATTTGCGCAGCGAATGCAATGAGGTGGGCTCTCTCTCGCTCATATTTGTCTCGTTTTTCAACGAGCTTACCCTCCAGCTTTCCCTCAGTTGCATCTGCCACCGCGAAATCGACAAGTCCGGTCGTTTAGTACCTATCACTACCTGCTTTTCTTGGAGTACCTGCCACCCCGCCGCGATGGCCGCCTCTTTGTAGATAGCTCCAATGTTATCATGGCGTGCTCTCCATAGCGGCACTCCGTCACCACGTGGCCAATGGTTTCAACTGCCTGACGGCCATCAGACCATGTGCACCCAATGCGGCACACACTGGTGGTATTACCAGGGCAGTGGTTGAGGGTCGGTTGCATTACATAGAAAGTAAGAAATCGCTTTTTAGAGCTAGTATTATATCAATAGTATAAAAGTTCAGAAATCTTCTTGAGTGTCGAATGCCCTATACCTCCCTGCGTCCCCTCCCCCGCTATCTCCTAATTTTATTCGACATTTTCATTACAAATTGAAATATATTCTTTTTAATAAGAGCTTTTAATGACGTTTTGTCTAAGTACACGTATGAGTTTACGATACTTACACTAGGCTATTCACCAGTGAAACCATTTTTAAATAAAAATAATCATCTAATCGTGCATCTTCTGCCTCTTGTTCTTCACTTATCGAGCTGCCAGCTATGTTTCCTTACTCAGATTACCTCCCTCGCCTGCCGCATTAGTAGCTTCGAATGTCCGTAACCGCAGGACACGGACAGGAATACGACTTGCCGAGTTAGCAAAACCGTGTCCACTCAGGTGAAACCGTATTTAATGAGTAAGTGGTTTTGATTTCAGTTTATTTTGTCATCAGTAGAAGCTATATGTGACGCATGGGGAGAAACACAATCTGCAAGCGTCATCTTGAGCTCCAAAATGTGTTCCCCACCATTTTACTATATATACTTCAACGATAATTAAAAGTACCAACAAGACTAGGTTAGCAATATTTGAAAAACTAGAAATTTTCGCTCCCGAAAGAAAATCCTATTCAAAGATGACGTCGACTGGGACTGGAACGTCGGTCTTCTTGAATTATTTACTCAAAAGCTTGTCATACCGAGAAATAATGCTTTGAATGTGACCTCATTGCGTTAAAATGTATAAGCAATAGATTTTGAGAATAATAAATATTTTAAATGGTTTAATATACGTTTAAGAACGAATATTATTTTTTTAGACAATTCAATTATTTCATTATATTGCTGATATTGCATATTGGTAAATCTGTCAGCTGTAATGTTCATGAGTACGTAGGCTTGAGTGGGTAGGTTTTCTGTTACAAAACTACGCAGGGGAAGAGGCCAAAAAATGACCAGCACCAGTGGAAGCGGTGGGTTTTCGATGAACGGAAAATCTTCAGCTAGGCATGTCACGCTTGTAAAATTAACTCCCCCGGCAAACCTTTCCTAAAGAGAACCCATACTTGTTCGCCAGGAAACGACGCAAGTAATGGATAGATATGCCAGACCGTTGTTGTGTCGTTACTCAATTGGTGAACATGAGAATAAAATATTTGGCAGCGTTGGGCACCCTAATAGGGGCAAATTCAAAAAAATGTCCGCCCCCAACCAATTAGATGTCGGGGATAAGCAATGGACTTGTATCCAAAGATCTAGTATTACAAATAGCATTTCGTAAATGCAAGAACGAGAAGGGCGAATTATCCGTTCGAGAATATTTTTTCAATCTTCTGAAGTAATAATTATTGCTGCTTTCTTTTCGAGAGACCTTATATAATTTTTGCTCACCAAGAAGATTCCTCCTTCGACCTCCTTCCTTCCCTACCTCCTATTAATCGTTCTCACCAAATTCATTTTCCAAAGAAATAGTCTTAGTAAAGATAGCTCGTGCTTTGCAAACTCTCGAATGAATTAACTCGTATAGGCTATAATTCATATCCAGTTTTATGATCTAACTCCTTACAAGCTATTGCCTGAAATTTCACGAGTGGAGTAGTCACCGATATATCTGTAATGAGACATACTATTGCGTCTACACAGCACATACTTTCTCGCATTATTTTGTAACTTGCTATGTAACACAATACTCGTTGACCACACAAGTTTGCAACCCTCAAGAAAACGTTTGCCTGAGTTGGGATTCGAACCTAGGGATAAATTATATTTGTTCACAAAGAAAAATTAACACCAAAAAGGTATTGAATTTTGTAAATTTGGTGCTATTTTAATGTTATATATATATATATATATATATATATATATATATATATATATATATATATTATGTATTAATATTAGTATATTAGTAGAAGTATATTATAGTATAATAAACATGTACTCCTTATTGTTGTTTTTTTGGTTAATTTTTCATTCTGAAAAAATATATTCATTTCTTTTGTAAATAATAAAAATTTATATGATTCTGTGTTGTTTATGTATCTTAAATGCAAATTGTTGCATAGAAAATATTTTTTCAAACCAACTTTTGAATGCTTATTGCGGCTCAGCCATTCAGAATATCCAAGGAGTTTATTAGACAAAATATGCTTAAAATTGTCTTCAGAGCTTATTTTCGACATTTCCTCCCTAGTCACCTTGTATATACACAGGTTGGCGCAAAAAGAACTAATGGATTTCAAGCTAGTATAATTAGCTTTGTTTTGATCGCATACAAAATATATTCACATCTCTATAATTGGTAATGTACCCAATTTATAAATTGCCGCATTTTCTCACATTTGAAAAATGTCAGACGGACGGCGGCCTTCTTCGTGAAAACACATTAAAAGTCTTTCGTCGAAGTTCGCCATCACTTTCGTCAACGTGTCATGTGAAACAGCAGCAATTTCTTCATGTATTGTAACTTTCAGATCATTGAGTGTTCGAGGTTTGTTGCAGTACACTTTACCTTTTAAGTAACCCTATGAGAAGAAGTTGCAAACCGACTGATCTGGCGAGAGTGCAGGCCAGTAGACAACGCCAGAACGTGAGATCACGAAACATTTCTTGAGCAACTGCCATGGAAACATTAATCGTGTGGACTGTGGCTTCATCTTGTTGGAACCACATGTCTGCCATGTTCATCCCTAAAGTGTCCATTTATGGCCCAAAATTGCGTACCATTGCAACATAACGTGCAGCATTCACTGTTTCACTAACACTGCCTTCTTTAAATAAATAAAAAAAGAAGCCCAACGATTCCCATATTGGACACTTCACATCACACTGTTAGTTTTGCACTGTGCAGTGTTTTGCTATGCAATTCTTTTGTGTTGCCTGCTGCCCAATAACGACAGATTTGTTTGTTAAATAATCATCTAAGTAAAAGTGCGCTTCATCGCTCATTATCAACACATCATCAGTAGCAAGAACATCAAGCGTTCCGTCGCAAAACAGTCTTCAACTATTAATAGTTAAATTGTTGGGAAGGGTTTCTGAAACTTAAGAACAGATGATTTTCTCCTCCGTACGTCACATACAATTTTTACTGTTTTTTGACTAAATATCTGGATATCCTTCAGGATACGCTGCAGCGAGCGGCGAGACAAGACCGGAGTTGGAGCACGCCGCAGGGTGGTTTGAACAGGGCCGAAATGCGCGCATAAGCACCAAATTTTAATTTTTGAAAAACAATTATTGATAAATATCATTTCTAGGTACTTCAAATTACTATAAACCAGAAATAATAATCAATGCTTTCAGCCATACGACACCCTCAAAACCGGGCTTTTCTGTCGAAGAAACATTCAGCCACTCAGCCAGTGATAATACACCTTTGTTTCATTGTTTAAAACGTTTTTTCCTAATCAACTTTTCCACTTACCGAAATTCTATGCGCTTTCATATACCCTTCTAAATACATTAAAACTTTTACAGTGTCAATTATTTGCATTTTTCATTTAATTAAGCCTTACGTAATGAAGATTGCAAAAACTGCTTATTCTTTTAACGAAGTAAAAATTCACGGACTATTACCGAAAAACGCCTCCACGAAATTAATATATATTATTAAATGAACATTATTGAACATCTTTCCGTTGAGATCAGCTGCCCTGGTCTACCCTTTTCAAAATGTCTGTTTAAATTTTGCATTAAGTATTGGGAAAGAGCATCATTACCTCGGGACATAATTCCCAGAACGTTTACATCTTGAAAACTTTATTATCTTCTCAACTTTCGGATTTATATTATTTGCTTAACATTTTCAATTTCTTTCCAAAAATATTTCTTCTTTCAATATGCCAAATTTCATAGTTTTTAATTAATTTAAACGTATGAAATTGAGATCTGCAAAATTGAAAGTGTAATAAGTGAATTTTGCCGGACAATAGCATTAAAACATCTACTATGCTCGCACTTTTTCTTGATCCTCGAGCTCCCTAGTCCTCGCTCAGCCCGGCATAGCACGGCCCGGTAGAAAATATGAAATATGAACCTTTGTAAAACCTTTTTCGTTGGCAGCGGCCTTGGTCAACCTCTTTTTAAAATGGTAAACATAGAAAGTTTACTTGAGGTTTGAAAGAATGGGTTATTTCCAAAATTAAATGATCTTTGACAGGCAATTACACGAAAACATTTATTAAAGTTTTTTGTTAACGACAGCCGCATCAGCCTGCCTCTTTGGAAAAGACGAACATTTAAACTTTACTTGACGAGTTTTGAAAGAAAGTGCCGTTTCTATTCTTTAATTGACCGTTGACGAGCAATCATAAAAAAGATAGAAACATACCTCCCTGAAATTAATATATCTTAAGTTAATAATTGTAAATATTTTTTCGTCGTCCGAACTGCCTCTCTTTGTGGACGCGCAGTGACCGCTGGATGCCAAGCCAGTTTTCACACTGGGGTCAATCCACTTTATGTGGTCCAGCACTATTCGCTCGACCATCTAAAAAATATCATATTTTGTATCATTATATCCGGTTTACTAATGGTGACCAATTTGGTTTTACGCCGTGCGCCATTTTTCGCGTTTGTAGACATGTACTCCTTTCTAAATTACTCAGCTCCGGATTGTTCTAGCATTCTAGAATAAAAAAACATTGGATTCAGTATACTCTGGTCTACAAATCTAAATTTTGTTTATCTACTCTCTACGTTTTTATTTGAGAAATATTTGCATCGAAATCTATGGAACGTGAATGAACAAAGTTCGATTTTTAGAGAGTAATTTCACAAAGAATAGAATCTCAGCCTTAATTTGGTCTGTGTTTTTACACATAACAGTGTAGTTACTTATGGTAAAATATCATTGGTAAGTAACGTACCCGTTGAAAATTACACACTCTTAAAAATCGGAATTTTGGATTTTTTCCAATTTGTCAACTGTAATATCTCCATTGGAAGACGAGATAAAAATCTGAAAATTGCACACATACTAGATCACTTCGATACCAAAACTCAGTAAACATTTCAACTTTTAGATTTGACTAAAAGTTGTTGTTTTTTATATTTTTTTAAATCGTAAACTTTTGCAAAAGAAGCTTCATTTCCACATTGAGGATACGTTGGGACAAGTAGTAATCATATTATTTTAAAGCTATTTTAAACTAAAATCTCTTTTGATTTAAAATAATTAATTATACTCGATTATTACTAAACATAAAAGTTGTCTAATATATTTTAAATATTACTTTACGTTAAAAACAAACTTATATCTTGAAATTACGTTTATAATTGAAAATATATGATAATTTTGATGTTAAAAGATGAATAAATTCAGTTGCTTAATTTAGAAAAATCCTCTATGACGTGGTGTAGCCAGAATCCATGTTTTCTGGGTTCTTGATTCCGAAAAATCGATTGATGGTAAAACGTCCATCCGTCTGTCTGTCCTTTCGTCTTGAATATATGAACAACACTAGCACGTAAACCATGCGTAGGATTTTTCCGAATTGAAGAAACCACAGCCAGTCGATTATGCCTGGCTGTGGTTTCGAAAAATATTTACTAACTTTTGGGTGTATATTACATAAGGCCCCTGCCACATTTTTAAAAATGTCTCAAAAAATGGCTCCAAATTTTTTCTTAAAATTTCTTGTATGAATATAAAATACACTTAAGGTGGCGTAGGTCCAATTTTCACTGTTAACTCTGAATTTTCAATAATTGCAAAGTTTGAATTTTTTTCGGCGACTTCCTACAACTATAAAATTGAAGACAGATTTTTTTCCTTCAAATAAAATTTGTTGTCCTTAATTAGTTCTTTTATTAAGGTCGTGTATATTTTTTTGAAACTTTTAGTAGTCCTTCGCCGAATATTGCATGCAATATGCGCGTGCAATTTTGAAAAATAACAAAAACAAGATTTTCTCAAAAATTGTTCCAAATTTTTTCTTAAAACGTTTGGTAGGGATAGTGCTACACTATCTGAGATGACATAAACGCATATTGCTCGATTATTTTGTTTTTTCAAAAATTACATACTTGTAATGTGTTTAACAACTTAAAAACGGCTCTAAATTTTTTCTTCAAATCCTTCGTACGGATAGTGCTAAATAAACTGTGTTTTTTCGCCCTTAAAAATCCATGGCTTCTATCGGGTTGAAACCCGCGAACTGGTATAACAGTCCGAGACGCTACATTACACCATCGACGACCGCAATGTTTGCTGATATCAATTATAAAATATTAACTGATTTCAATGCGACCTAAAATTTTTTGTTTGTGTTTTATTTTATACCTGAAATTTACTCATTTTCTGAAATTGTGCTCTGAAAGGTGTTCCAATATTTCTGACACTCACTGAACCTAGAATATATTTTCGAAACCATTCAAGAACTGACGTGAAAGTATAAACTTTCATTGGCAATTTTTTTTAGCTCTCCTGTAAACAGTAACACTCGACGACCGCCCATCTTCACAACTAACGATTTGATCAGTGATACCAATGAAATTTGACCATCGCCTCGCCAACGGAGCCCTTCCGATAACCCCCATTTTTCGTCACATAATTCAAGTGGGCGGGATCGACTTTCAGAAGGACAAACACACTACGTCATTACTTATAATTTCACGTACTGTCAGGAACAAAAATTTCAGTCAATTTCGGCATCGTATTCACCCACGAAACATTCCCTGGGTTTAATCTCCCTACATGCGACGAGTTACGTGACCTCTCCTAGGTTAACGAATTTTGCTGTAAAAGCATTTACGCAAAAAAAAAAAGTGAGTGAATTCTGAGCGCCAAAAACTCACTTCGTCAAGAAAACTAGAATTTGCTTTAATTTAGGTGACTTTTTTTAAACGTTTATCGTTAAAACGAAGTACTCACGCCTCTGTGATTGATGAAGCGGGGGCACAAAATTGTCACCCAATTTACACAATTCGATTTTTTTTTTCTGTGTTAATTTTTCATCCTGAACTAATATATTGATTTCTTTTGTAATAAAAAGAAACAGTTTGTTTCAGAAGTGTTTATATGCTTCAGCAATTGAAATGTTCGCATAGAAAGAAATGTTTGAAACCAACTTTTGAGTGCCTATTGTGGCGTAGGCATTCGTAACAACCAAGGAGTTCATTACACAAAATATGCTTAAAATTGGCTTAAGAGCTGATTTTCGACGTTTCCCACCCGAACACCTATCAGGGTGAGTCACGTAACTCGAAAATTTTATGTAACGTATGGCGATATGCATATTTATGAACTCGTCTCTTCACGCTTGTTATGATGAGCTTAAAAAATCTATAAGGTTCCATTTAAAAATCGAAGTTGGGTCAATATCTCTGCAATTAAAAAATCAATAGAATAATATTATGCATGACCATATGTGCCCCTTGCATATAGTAGTTTTAGTAAAAACCGCATCTCAGTATCTGCAACGTTTCAGGAGAAAATTGAAGGGAACATCTTAGGTGGGCCACACGGTATATTAAAAACGTATATTTAAAACAGTCCACCAACCAAGGTCGCAGAGCGCTCTCCCTGCTAGCACGTGCTCAGGACGATACAATATCCGTTAAATACGAGTAGAAAAAAATCCACATTACTCGAGAAACTGCTTATCTAACATATGACAATATGTATATCATTGGATTTGTCTTTTTACGCTCGTTATGATAGACTATAAAAATATGTATAGTTCCATTTGAAACAACAATGTTACCTTAATATCTCGAAAAATACAAATGAATACATGTATTAATTAGCCCCATTCCCTCATGCATTTCCCATGATAACTGCATTGCAATAACTTCAACCGTTCGAAAACTCCAGGAGGTGCTACAGTTTCGTGAGTGACTCTCTCTGTCTCTCTCTGTCCGTCTGTGAACAACGCTAGCGGCTATACCGTTTAGCCTATTTTCTCCAGAGTTTATAATCCCCATTCGATCTGGGTGTTGTCGTGGTCCCATGAATTTGAAACCTATATTTTAATTTTGGGGGGTACTTCTCCTAAGACATGTTCCAAATTTGGCACAAAAGAATGCTCCATCGTTTTTTGTTTAAATTTTGTTGTTGGATAGTGTAAAGAACCTTTAAGAGAATGGTGCAGCTCTCATGATTGTTGAAAACCCTGTTTGTTTGTTGTGATTGTTGTTGTTTTCGAAAATTGCAGAAGTTCTTCTTACAACTAAAATATTAAAGATAGAGATATTCGCCCTTAATGGAATCTGTTCCAAGATAGATTTTGAAATAAGGTCATGCACAATTTTTCAAAAATTTGAGTACTTTTCTACGTGCTGTTTTAGCACCATTAGTTTACGAAGGTGTTTTCGAGCTCCTATGATGTGTCATATTGACTGAGACAAATTGGAGGTTCGTTACATGTAGAAAACTGGGAGCACTAAAACTGAAAAAGATGTATAAGTTTATTTTTAACCAGAAGGTGGAGGAGATATATTTTTGAAATTCATTTAGGAAATAAATATTTCTAAATAGGCATTTACATGACAATAGGCCAAATTAAACGTAGACAAAATGTATCATTTTTCATAATGCGTGCACTTATGTTACAAGCCTTTACATGGATCCTAATTGGGCATCAAAATATATTTTGAATGACATTTTATTGGCGCTCAGAAAAACTGTCCATTTTTATCTATTTTCTCGTTTTCGAGATATTAGTTTTAAAAAACTGATAGAATGCGCCTTTGAATTCTGCTCTATGTAAAAGGAGGATGAGTAATTTCGGAAACTCATTTAGACTGCAATCTTTTTTTGAGTTACCTTATTCTTTTTGTCAAGAGTGCCAAATTTGATATAGATCTGAACAAAACTAGATTTGTATAAAAATAAATACATTCTTTATGTACGAGTATCAAAGGGTTATTACTGTTATTGATCTATCACAGGAGCGAATGTCCATATTCACCATCAGCTGTGCGCAACTGAATGATATGTTGTAAATGTAGAACATTCAGAATTGGAATATTTTTCAATACGTTCATGGTATTAGCATTTGTAAAGCAGTAAAGTGACTGCTTTCACGACAATTTCTTCGTTTTTTAGAATAAACTTATATTTTAGCCAGATATTCCAGGACTCCTTTGTTGGTTTTGTTTTTCGATTCTTTGCTTTGCTTCGTTTTTACGTGAGAAGAGAAATAGCGCCGATATATTAAATATATGGACATCTTACCCTACTTAATTAATAAATACATAATGAGTAAACTCATACTACAGTGTAGCCGAAAGTGATTCCGTCAGGGGAAAAAACGAAGTTAATGCTAATTTATGTCCAGAATCGTGCGTCATACTGCATTGCACCGCTAAAATTAGATGTTCGAAGTATATTCCCTGGTTCTCATTGCTAACGTCTAAATGTGTGGTGGATTGACGTTCTCGTTCGATTATTGTGGTTTATATTGGAACATCGGAGGCTGCATGCACACGTTGTTACAGAGTCTTCACGTCAAGAATTGGCTGAACTCACACATATGCCCCCACAAGTAAGTCAAGGCGGTGTAGGTCGGGTGAGCCTGCGGGCCATGCAAGAGGACCTCATGGATCTACCGGGGGATGTGGTATTGAGATAATGGTGAACGCGGAAATGGGGTGGACCGTCATCATGCATCAGCCACATGACCTGTCCCATTATGAATGGCACATTTTCAAGCAAGAGGTAGCGTGTTCTGCATGGATACATTCTGTGTTGTGGGCTCAGTGTGCATGACCGGTCTTATAACTTTATTATTATTATTTACTTTCCTGTAAGAAATCATTTCCTGAAGTATGTCAAGGTAATTTTTTAATTCGACCTGTATGGATTTAATTATGACATTTAAAACACCCATTCGCCATGTCTCACCTTATTCCGTTTAGTGGACAATTTTATTGTTTTCATGGTTTAAATGTTCATAATCTGTATGTTTGCGTTTCTTGATCGGAATTTAATATTGCCAAATAGTCTAAAACTTTAAAAAGATCTTGTGAATTTTGCGTCCTGAAAATATTTCTCGACTGACCTAATTTAGCACATCACCAGGACCGTTCGAATCCTGTATCCATTTCATTTTAGGATAACATTGATGAGATGTGTGAATGTCTCAATGACCAAGTTTGGAAGTTAGACCTTGATCGTGAATCATACTTTCATTCAGTATGTTAGAGAGATTATTACAGTTAATTAACGTGTCAGTAAAATTAGGTCCAATAACAAGTCTGCTTCTTCAAAATTGACGGAAATTGTTTTAATCAATGAAGTTGGACTCGGGTATCAGTAATTTGGGTTACCCCGATTTTCGAGTGGAGCTTCAGTAGTTACAATTAAAATCCAATTTTTCATACTTTTGTTCTCAAATTCCTCCGAAATTAATCGTTCAAAAGAAAATGTCATTATTACTAAGAATTCAGAACGTTAACTTCTGCTTAGAATTAATATTTTACGGTTTGACCAAGTTGTATCGCAGAAACGCTATATTTCAATTCAACAAAAAACACTTAATTTTTTGTAAAATAACTAGACATTGTTGATTTCTTAGACTGTTTTTTGTGTTTTAATTCATTTTGAAGTTATTAAAAGGGACAAAAAGTTGCTAACAATGGAAGTACAGCCCAATTGTGGGTCAGTATTTCAAAACTATTTTGAAGAAATTTGTGCAAGCTGACAGGAGTGGAAATTGGTTGTTATATTTGCAATGCATTAAGGATATGCTTCCCAAGTTTCATGCCACCTGCAAAAGTGGCTCGGGGCATCAAGTAATGTCATTGCATTGACTCTGATCGGAAGGTCCTTGAGTTCGAATCCCGCCGATGACAGGATTTTCGACACTTGCTAGACAGTTGCATCGAATTCAGTCGCTGTCTGGAGGAGAATTCTAGCGGTCTGCTACTCGGTAGTTTTCCGTGGTTTCTCCAATCAAAACCAGACGAATGCTGGATGGCCCCTAGCAATTGGGCACGGACCGCACACGATCTTTCCTTCCTCCCCGATAATAAAATATGCTCTTCACTTAGAGACTAATGACCTTAGCAGTTGACGCGTCGGGAATCAATAATGTATATCATTTTCACGCCAGAGGCCGGTTCCTTTGTGCAAAATTCCTTTTATACTTACAAGGTATGATTGAACTGGAAACGAAACTTAATCAAAAATTTAGCTTTTAGCAATTAAGGGATGGTTGGTTCACAATCCGAAGGTCAGAAAATATTTGAGAATGAATTTGGCCTGACATAACAATTGAAAATGAACGTTGATGCGTTCATTGAAGAGTACTGGTGGCTTAACGCACGGTAGATGATTAACAGCACACAGACAAGATGGATTCCTTCAATTCAGCAGTTAACATTATTCAATTCAATGATGTCTTACGTTTGGGGGGAATGCTCGTGGCGAAGCTCAGGTCATGAGGCCTGCTCTTCCGCCTGACCACGCAAATTCCACTACGCTCCTTTTCCTGCCTGGCAGGAAAAGGAGGTATCACTCGGGCGATGAAGCGGGCGTTTTGAATATTGCTCAGAGGCTTCATTTAGGCTTGCAGATGTTTTACATGCAGCAAATCTCCAATATGGGACAGTCAGCTATACTTCCCCTCCGAAGGAAGGCGTAAGAAGGATATTTTCTCCCTTAAATATCCACGTCTTCGATCGGGCTTTGAACCCGCATTCATTGCAACTACAGAGCAGCATGTGGGTGCTAGATATGCAAGAATACAATGCGACAATTCAGGTGCCAAAAAGTTGTAAACCTATTTCTTGTCACATGATCCTTTTCCTGTTTCTGAAACTGTAATATCGTTTAATATTGAGATAGTGATGAAAAGATTAATTGCTACATAGCTAATGAAATTGGCAATTTGCGACATTTCAAAGATCATTGATGACAACTTCCCCAGTATAAAGGTAAAAAAAGTGAATGTCGAGCATTATCTTTAAAAGACATATCAAGTCAGAATTCAAGACTTTCTCATTTCTGTAAACGCTGAAATGATTTTTCGTGTAATCACGTTCCCCAAGAAGTCCAATGAAAAGTTAAAGCAATATTTTTAGTGTGACTTCGCTTTGCGTCATCTATTTTCATGACAACGGTATGCGAAAACCGCCGAAACTCTTATTTTACAAGTTGTTTGATACTCTGAATGGCCAAATGAATTTTGAAAATGCATACTTCCTGACAAAAGCGATTTGTTCTGAATTAGGAAAATATGTAGATTATATCAAGCCCTGTAAAAAAATATGCAATTTGTTTGATGGGTTTCGTGATGAAACAAGGGAGAGGGCAGCTAAATCAGCTGATCTGCTGCGCTGATCACCAAAAAACTGCACCAAGTGTCATGCTTGATGAAACAATGTCAGTATCCATTACAAATATTTATTAAAGGTGCTCTCTTGTCTGAGATTGAAGCAGCCATTAAATGGTCCATGTTATGAAATCTTTGAAAGTTTTCTAACGCCATCCATCATTCAACCTCCGCTGATTGCCTCCTACAGAATCAACAGCTCTCTGCATTTTCTAAGGTCAAATACACGAGTAAAAACAACCGCTGAACCCCTGCAGTAGGAATGGAAGACTTCAAAACCTGGCCATCTGCCTAATCGCACTTCTTTAGTAGCAGCACGCGCGGAACTCCTGAAAATCATTATGCTGCATGCTAAAGGCCGCCGTGGAGGTTTGGTCCTGTAGGAAAGTGGCATGAAATGTATCGCCATTTGCAAACTTAGACAAATAGCAGTCCTGTGCCATTGATCAAATTCAAATGCCAATTTTGGATACTGATGACTGCTATAATGACATTACAGAAGGAAAAGGAGACCTCGACGATGTTTTGAATGAGTAAATTGAAAATTTGAAGTTAATGTTTTTGGGACTGTCATCCTCCAAACTTGTAAAAAGGAAATACTAAATACCAGGGCTCGGATTCTGACGGCCTAAAAATTCTTTGAAAATGACCTGTAAAATGACTTAAAAATAAAGGGAAAATGACCTAATTATTTAAAAATACTTAAAAATTTGTATATGTTTATTCAATGAATTTTACAATGTTAAGTAAAATTTGGTTATAAAAATTATATAAAATTCACTAGATGACGCTGTAAAACAAAACTAAATATGAATGTCAAATGCAACCCGCAACAGACTTTGCAGGCTATTTTTTTAAAAATCTGAATCGTTAAATAACTCCTAAACGAGGTGCTCTAAGGCATTAAAAACTAAAATCTTGAGGCCTTCGGTCTGAAAGAAACCTTTTCCCACCGTAATCTACAGGATGCGATCTTGAACATTCTTTTCCGTTTTTGCTGGTCCAGCGTTTCTCAATATTACTCTACTGCTCAGAGACGTGGATAATCTAAATAAATAAAACAAAGTCGGGTTAGTTACAGCATTTATGACTCAAGAAGGGCTGGATCAATTTTAATTATCTCTGATTTGTTCGATTCATCTTCGCCACGAATAGTAGATTTTTTTTTTTTTTTTTTTTTTTTTTTTTTTTTTTTTTTTTTTTTAAGTTGGATTAGTTACAGAGGGAGGCAGAGACGGTGAAAGGGAGAGGAAAGGAGAAAGAGGGAGATGAAGGGCAGAACAACGTCTGCCGGGTTCCTCTAGTAAAATATAAAGAATTTATTTTAGGAGGAAATGTATACCGAAGATCCGTGTAGGTTTGAGAGTTCGATAAACAGTCCATTGCAGTATTGAATTTTGTCATGATCCGATGATACAATAAGAACTTTGTTATAGCCTGTCATTTTAAATTCGTGAATCATCCACTAACAAAAAGCACGAAAAGGAAACAAGATTGATCAACCTAACAAAAATTACGCTAAGGTCCAAGAGAATAGCCTTAAAATTTAAAAGAAAAATGACCCAATAACTATACATTTCTATCACCTACATATCGTGATAAACATTCATTTACAAGTTAGCTACAGGGACCGAATACCGAAATTATAGCGGTAAAGGTGTTTATACCGATACAGAAATACATTTACATCTATTATATCTTTATTCGAAATACCTTTAAAAATACTTGGTATACGACGTCAAGTACCAGTATTTTTAGAGTTTTTTTTTTTTTTACCTTTATTCGACGTTTATACCGATAAAATACCGTTTAAAGGTATTATACCGGTATTTTCATGAGAAAAGCACACACTGCCGTTTCAGTTCGGGAGGCTCTTACGTTTCTAGTTCCAACGGTGGTGTATTTTCAACACTAGCCTTACTATTCTAGATAGTTCTCGGATTTTGCCGTTGGCTGGAAAAGAATTCTCGTGGTCGGGTTTCTGGGCGGTAATTTCCATGGTTTCTCCGATCAGTACCGGACAAATGCCGTAGTAATACAGTCTACTCCGGTTATAGTGAACTTCTGGGGACTAGCATGTTCGGTTCACTGGATCAGAGGTTCACTATATCCGATGTCAAAATTAAATGGAATTTTTTCCACAGTGATTTAATTAAAATCACTTCAGAATTCATTAACAGCACGAACTGAATATTTCAATATCTTTATTTTTACTAAAAAATTAATTATTTCCAATTTTTTTGCTTCATACATGTTTCATTAGTAATATCCCTAGATCCTTCACCAGCCAGATTTCGTGATCTCTCCATAATTGATTCTGCATTGTCCGATGTGTCTTAAGTATCGTAATGCAGTCTTGACACCTTTCAATGCCTCTTGTAGTGATTGAACACCATTCTACTCTCCGAAAGCCCTTTTAATCGTCTAATAACGTAAGAGATCCAATTAATTTCCAGTGCTTATTTCCTACGTTCACTATAGCCGAGGTTCAGGTTCACTTATAACCGAAACTTCTTATGCTTATTTGTAATGTGAGTGAAACGGGACCAGTGTCTTCAGTTCACTATATCCGAGTTCACTATAACCGGAGACGACTGAACTTTAACAAATGGGCCACTGATAGCGCATTATCTTTTCTTCATCTTTTCGCTTTAAATACACCACATTTTCACGCACTACACTACCAGACATCTCCCGAGACCAGTCGGAGTCTAATAGTTTGTTCTGAGTGTCCGGTATATTTTTGAAGGGAGGGAATCCTCTTAAAGCCGATATTTAATTCGTCGCTGCATTTCACATCCTAGCGGAAGCGGAATACCGGCTTCTGCGGATTTATTGATTGATTCCGTTCATTTATGTTTCCGACAGTATGCACGTCAGTCCCATTTGTAGTTCATGCTTTATTCCGGGAGGTGAAGATGTACCTCCAACGCTAGATTGTGAGATCAGGCGCTGACCTACATGTTGTCTTACAGGGGATTTCCCCCTCCAAAAATCTCCCCTAGCGGGGCTCCGCCCCAGCCGGAACAAAGTTCTCGATTAGTCTTCAGACAAGTGTAGTGCATGTGAGTGTGTGTAAAGAGAGATTGGGGCAAAGAAGAGGAAGGAAAGATCGCGTGCGGCCCATGGTCCGTTTAATAGGATATGGCTCCGGAATTCGCCTGGAGTTGAGTGGGAAATCACGGATTGTTACCGATCAGAGCAGCTAGCCTCTACAGTTCTCCTCCAGATAGCGATTCGACCTAGCTAAATTGTTAGTATTGAAAATTACACCACCGTTGGGATTCGAATCCTACAAACTCCCGCTCAGAATCGCATCGGAGACAGCAACATTGCTGAGTCTGAGCTAACCCAGCCCAGTCTAACTTTATTAATTTTTCACAATGTAAAATGTTTATAAACGTATAAATAGCAAATGTCAAGGACGTTTTAAAACGTTTGAGTTAATATGAATCATTCCAAAGAAGTAGAAATTTCTGAAACCAGAATCGAATAATGGAGAATATTTCCAAAGAGAATCTCCTTTCCGTACTAAGAAAAACACTTCCATTCTCGGAACTGCTGTATCAGTCGCCACACTGTAAGAACAGCGAGGGCTGCGCCATTGCGTAGTCAGCTTAGCCTCCGAAAGTCATCGGTTTGACCCAAGGGCGTTTACGATTTGGCCCCAAACATTGTGTTTCGGTCAGAGGATAAAGCTCTCTACACATTCCAGTCTATCAATTTCTCTTCGCCGTTAAGTATTGAAATGTGCGCGACGGATATTTGATCATTTGCTTCAGTAAATTTTCTGCCAAGTGTGTGTGTATATTGGCGTTTTTGCACTAGCGCTTCTACCAGACTATTTGGTAAGTATTAACATCTCGATTAAACGCGTAATATCGGAGTAATTGGAGAAAACACGAACATTTTTAGCTTTTTTTTTATCATAACTGCTGACATTCGGAAATTGGGGCAAACGCAGATAATTCATATCACAGGCCAACTTGAGATAGAACAGTTCCCAAAACTATTTTGGGAGGCAGAACTATAATTTGAGTGGCCTTTAGAAGAGCTAGAGAGAAGCCTGTGAAAACCTTGGGATTGCAATATGGAGTTAAATGGAACTGTCCACCCTTTTGATTCATTGTCGTCTTTGTCTTCGGCTATTGATGTTGTTCCAACAAATGTCAGATTTTTTAGAAATTGTTTTTGAAATGGTAGGGTAGTGTTCAAACAGTATACTAACAACGATTTATACTGTTCAAAATCAACCAAAGAATTGAATCATAGAAGAATTTGCTCTTGAAAACAACTATGTAATCATTCTGGTTAACACTACAGAACAACGCATCGTTTCGCGATATAATTTTATTGCTTGATTGATCATTGACAAGGTGCCTATGACATTTCAAATGAACTGGATTTATAATTGTAAATTTAATTAACTAAAGTTAAATTACAAGTAACTACGCAAAATTTCGTCGATATAAAAGTGAAAACTACCTCCCCTTTCTAACGTAGAATGTTTCTGCTTGATATAGATAACTAAGAATTTGAAATTATTTTATGTATCTCACAAGAGACCTTTCAACAGGTTCAGGTTGAAATCTGACCTGATTTTTTCTTTCTCGTATATCTGCGTATATACGGGAGTAATATGCGAAGTATAGAGAAAGTTATGTAATGCTGCGGAAAATCGATTTCGAGATTTCCACGGAAATATACGTTTTGGAGTCCCCTGATACCGAAAAAGTAGTTTGTTTGTTTTTCTTTTTCAAAACGTTCGTCCGTCTGTCGTATGTGAACAACTGTCGTAGCGCCTAAACCACACGTACGATCTTTTCCAAATTGAAGAAACCCCTGTCCATCTGGCTCTAGTTAAAGCTTCGAAATTTTGAAAAACATTCTTTAAAATTTGGGAGTACTTTACATGAAGCCCCCCGGACATTTTCAAAATTTTCTCAAAAACGGCTCCAAATTTTTTCTTTAAATTTCTTGTAAGAATAGAGTAGAATACACTTATAAATGTGACATAGATTCCATTTTCACAGTTAACTCTTAATTTTCGAAAATTGCAAAAGTTTGAATCTTTGGAGGGGGGTCTTCCTACAACTATAAAATTGAAAACAGTTTTCCTTCCAATGAAATTTGTTACCCACAAATAGTTCTTCCATGAAGGTCATGTAGACTTTTTTGAAAATTTTAGTAGTTTTTGTGCAATCGAGCGTGCAAATTTTGCAATTTTAAAAAATTACAAAAAATTCTTTTCTCAAAAACGGCTCAAAATTTATGGTAGGATTAGTGCCCAACCAACCCTATCCGATGCCATAAACGTCATATTGCTCTGTTCTTTCATTTTTTCAAAAATTACAAAAATGTAATTTGTTTGACTTCTCTCACGTCGGTAATATTTACCTTAGAGGCGATTTCTTCTCACTATTAGACTTATAAGTACATGTGCTTTAAACAATGACAAATAAAGTTTCTCGAAAACTCAACAGTTTTCTGTAAAACTGAGCTCCAAATTCCGAATTTTCAGAAACACTCAAACGCCATCTTCTCAAAAATGGTTCCAAATTTTTTTCGGCGTGTTTTTCCAATTCATAGTGATAATTGTTTAATATGACGTAAAGTTAATTTTCTTATATTCTTTGTTTTTTCAAAAATTACACAAATGTAATTTTTCTTTAATATCTCTCTCGCTGTTAATATGTACATTTCCATCGATTTGTATACATTATTACACATGTGAGTGGAAGTGCTTGAAAGGACTTCAAATGAAGTTTTTCGAAAACTCAGTAGATTCCTGTGAAAAAGAGCTTCAAATTTCGCATTTACAGTAATGCTTAATCGCCATTTTCTTAAAAACGGCTTCAAAATTTTCAATGAAAATTTCTATTTTGGACGAGATTTTAGTCTTCTTTAATATTCTTGAAGTGATATTTCGGTTCTACTATTAAGTTACCGAAAAGTTAAGAAAACGTCAAGAAAATGTACTTTCGGTGACGATGGATGGCAGCTGGCCAGAGAATGGAGGAAGACCTTAAAGCCACTCCACGTCAAGGAAACTAGAAAAAATTGCTACGAGAAAGTCTCTGCCATTCTGTAGCACCTCTAGTTTAAATTTATTCATTGAGAGATATTCACTATTTATATGTGCTGTGAAAAAAATTAGCTGTCGTCCTGTACTGGTAGTTACTGAAAAGAAATTAAGAATTTGGTCAGTTTTGGCCACGCTGTTTTCGTTATAACCACGGACAATGCTTGTTGCAGGGAACTACTTACGTAGTGCTGTCATTGCTCGCTAGGGTCTCTACTTGTCGGATGTGTCTGAAAGTTCGACGGGCGGAAAACTGTAGTTCATTTCGTGGAACATTGTTTCCCGTTATACTAATTATGTAGGTTTCGTCAGCTAGTTACCAGGGATTATTCGCATTTAATACGACAATCTATTATTTTATACGATTAATTAACACATCGGTAATATTTATGCCGATTAATTCATACCATGGTGGAAAAACCTATACATCAATTCAAAAATTTACGATTATAGAGTTCGATTATTTCAGTTAAATTTTAATTTTTTGAAGAATGTTTAATGTATTTAGATTTAATTTTTAAAATTTTGTCATTTTGGTAAACATCGAGTTTCATCACAAGCACCTGCTGTCAATGCCGCGTATTCGGCAAGGCGGCTTTGAGCGACCCCGAAGGCGATTGATTACACTATGCTGCATTTTATAACTTTTGGAACAATGTTTAATGACAAAACGGTGATTCTAAAACTATTTTTCATTCTGATTTCAAATCTGATTTTATTTTTTCTGCTCCACGTAAAGTTGTTGCACAAATCGCATTTAAAAAAGTTTAACTATCTTTTAATTATCTAAATCGCATTGTTTTTAACAAGGAAACTTAATCGTTTCCATTATTTAAAAAATGGTGTTTGGAAACCTTGCATAGAATTAAAATGTGTTGCATTAAATGGACAATGATATGTATTTAGAAATGATAATTATTATGAAAACAGTTTAAGTATTACAAATACAAAAGACATAGGTATTGATAATATAATTTCTCTTTTTCATTTAATTCATTTCAAGTTCTTCAGACCTGATGTGAAATTTTTCTTTGATGAAAATCTTCCTTCATTAATGCCGTCTTTCTTTAGCATAAAACAGTAATCCAGCCATCATGATTGGATTCCACCTCCCCTGATATCTCTTTTCCGTGCCTTTGACGTGCTGGTTGTTCTTCACTGACATCGCCGAGGTTCGCGAGTAAAAATTAATATGAGAATGTAGAAAATTAAGTTTTACATTCACCTTGCATTCTAATTCCATGAAATTGTACAACATTGTTTTAACAATGGTTTTGTAGTTTGGATTTTGTTGCCCAAAAACTTAGCCTCATCTTGTTTATACAAAACCCAAGCCCTTTGAAAGTACAATGAATTCCGTTGAACAAATAATTCTTTCATTAAATTTCTAATCTCCAGACTCATAAAAATCCTTTAAGTTTCTTATCTTCTTTAAGATACCTTCGGAAAATTAGTTACCAAGTACTAGAAGCAAACATCTTTTGAAAGTGCTTTAGGTAACTGTTTCTTTAAATCAAGCTTAATGTGAACTGGAGAAGGTAACATTTCAACTACTTTCAAATCGTCATAAATTGTCCGAGAATGTTTTTCATAGTTCACCAATTTCATCAAAGCTTTTATTTTTTCTGAAGATTCCTTATGTTATAGTGATCGGTTAACAGGTATTGAGCAGGTATTGCAAACAAATTTCCGCGATGTAAAAGTACACTTTTGAAGCTACTTGTTGGCGAGTCAGTAAAAAAGAAAAAAGAAAAAAAAATCCACTTATGTGCATCATAAGTGACATGTGAAAGTAATAAGTGAAATGAAATTCATTAAACCCTCAATATTACAGCAAAATATTATACTGCCTTCCTCTTTAAAGAATTTTATTTATTTATTTTCTATGTGCCTGTGCCAAGACAGCATTACTCGTAGAATATTTTTAGTTTTCACCCAAGCAATTCAGCAGCATCTTTTGTCAGATGCAATCACGAGTTAAATCGTTATGTTCATTTTCACTGAATAATTTTGGCGCAGAATCTCCTACCAGGAACACTGGCCTGCGACATTGCCGCCATATTGTATTGCTTTTTAAAATTAATTTTGCATCCTGAATCAGGATCCGACGTTATTTTTACTATATCACATCGTTTTCTTAAAAATCTTATTTTACGTTTTTGTCACATGCAGACCACTAATGGACTTCTTAATGGTGTTACAGGAGAAGTTTTAATTAATACTTCTATATTAGTTTTTTAATTTGATGTCCTGTAGCCATCTGGAAACCCTCTATAATCCGCTCAGTCTAGAGCCGGCAAGACCCAATGCAGCAAGTTTTGCAGAATAGCCAAATTTTGTTTTGGTTTGTCCGCTATTCTGAGTTTCACTTGCTGGTGGAAAAAGACGTTTTGTCTTCGTAAGTGCTCTATAGTAAGTGACATGCGGGGTTTAACACGTATTTCAACAAAAAA
This sequence comes from Teleogryllus occipitalis, assembly GCA_011170035.1. Lineage (NCBI taxonomy): Eukaryota > Metazoa > Arthropoda > Insecta > Orthoptera > Gryllidae > Teleogryllus > Teleogryllus occipitalis. The sequence goes on from BLKR01001400.1 coordinate 84,673, forward strand.
AAAATTTTTATTGAAATTATATCAACATGCTACGTCGTGGCTGCTAGAACAGTCCAGATACATTCTACTATACGTGTGGAAGTTTCGTGCCGATAAGACCGCAGCGCAAAATAAACGAGTTCATGAGAAAGGCCTACTGCACCTTCAGGTATCAAACTGGGAGACCAAGACAAGCCGTGACCACATAGGGGTTATAAAACGTGTATAGAGTAGTTACGATAATGGATGAACGGTGAGAGAATAGCGTTGTCATTCGGGATTCCAATTGTGTGGCGACAACCTACAGACCACAGTACTGACTGCTATTTCTGTTCTGTGAAGGTGAAGGGATTTAGCAGAAAGAACAAAAGTATTATTGTGTATCCAAACAATATTCCATCAGCAATTTTACCCGTTTCCTCGAAGTTTTGATGTACCAGTCCCACAGCGTCCGGAAAATTTACAAGACTGTCCCTCCTCTGAATATGAATGTCCTGCAGAAATCCTACCTCTATGATTTCTCGAATGATGATTTGGAAAAGAAACCTTAGCTTTTGAATAAAGTGCATTACAATATTTTGTTCGATATCTTTGACTTACAAAGGAATCTGCCGAGATTCTCAGATCTACATTTCGCGAAAGTAACATGTTGGCATCAGGAACGACGTACTATTGTTTCAGATATTGCGAACAATACTTTAGACACTTTCTGAGGAGGGAACTTTGGTTACTGCAACATCCCGGAGGCTATGCTAAACCTAGGATTATCGGAAAACAATCCCTTCACCTACACAACGGAGACTTTTAATCGATGCCTCCAAGCTTAGTTTGAAGTGCGTCCTTCTTCAAAATGAAATTCATCCGTTCCCATTGCTCATTCTGTTATTATGCAAGAAACATATGCAAATCTTGGAAACACATGTTACATTTACATCTGGAATATTTCCCAGAGAGGAAGAGGGATGGAGGAAGGAATGTTGAGCGAAGAGCAAGGAGAAAGATTTCTCCAGGATCTAAAGGAATTGGAACGCAGATATCTAGGGAAATGAAACAAAAGGATGCTTGTAGATTACTGTTGGTTACTAAAGACAGAAGATCAAACTACTTCTCACAAGCGAAAAACGTGACAAAGTAGCGACTTAACAAGTATCTTTAACTAAGTTAAGATATAAAATTGAAACCATGGTTTTACCATTTCCACCGTGAAATGGAACAATCGCCCGTACATTATGAGAGAATCGGTCCATTTTACTGTTTTTCAAATCGGTATATGCAATGTATTACATATTTCTATCTAATGTTCATAAGTATGTAATACAGTGTTTAAAGGAGTAAAAATAATAAGAAAGAAGCATTCCTTACACATGACAATAAATTAATTGCCTTTGCACGTGTCTTTGAATTTCCATTTTTGATTTTGCAAAAAACCTGATGTGAAAGTTTAAATTCGCAGGTCAGTGTAATCATTAGCATCTCTTTCATTTGCTGTGCTGCTCTCAAAAACGTGTAACATCTTCAGAGAGTGGTAGGTAATAATAATAATAATAATAATAATAATAATAATAATAATAATAATAATAATAATAATGTCTTTATTAATGGCGAGACTCAGGCCATAGGGCCTGCTTTTCCGCCTAACCACTGTAGGTGGAATTAGAACAGGGAGAGATTCGCTATGCAGAACTGGTCCTAAGGCGAAAGGAATGTTAGGATATTCTATTACTTTCTTTCTTTCTTTTCGCTTTATGATCTGGAACATTAACCATACAAAAATAACAATCGTCTACATGATTTTGTGGCTCCAAACCAAATGCGAAAGGCATTGATTTTTTACATATTCCAGTCTGACTCTCAACACATGTACGGCATACCTTGTGTGGTGACCAGCTTTTGCCTTTATCGACCAACATTATGCTGAAATACGCGTTATAGACATTCTTCACGAAACTATTAATGTCCTGTTCTTGCTTAACAATTACGTAGCTGCCACAAAATAGAACACGTTTGAGTTATTCAAACGCGCCTGAACTCATTTCTAAAGAAACTGCACGAACAAAGTAGTATAGTACCCCAAAGCACTCTACCATGTAAACAATGACCCACTATTTCTTACCTAACAGCCAAATGGGTGCAAATGCAACCCCCACTTACCAAAATAAAATTTATTTTCCTCTCAGTAAAATTCCTCTTTCCGAAAATTTACTTTTCAATGGATTGATTGATTTTTCGTTTTTTTCGGGCGCGTCAACGGCTTTGGTCATTAGTCCCATAAGTGTAGTGCGTGTTTTTTCCTCGGGAGATGGCGGTGATCTTCCCCCGCTGGATGGCGAGATCCGGCGCCGACCTACCGTCGGCTAGTGGTGTTTCCCCCTAACCAGGACTCTCCCGCCAGCGGGGCACCGCCCCAGCCGGGACAAGCTCTAAGCTCCCGACAGGTAACCCGGAATAAGTGTTAGTGTAGTGCATGTTAGTGTGTAAGGGGAGAGGACATAGGACAAGGAAGATGAAGGAAAGATCGCGCGCGGCCCGTGGCCCGTTTGGTAGGGTACTGCTCCGGCATTCGCCTGGTGTTGATCGGAGAAACCACGGAAAACTACCGATCAGAGCAGCCGGCCCCTAGAATTGTCCTCCAGACAGCGACTGAATTCGACCTAGCTGAAAAGCTAGTGTCGAAAATCCTGCCGTCGTCAGGACTCGAACCTAGGACCTCCCGGTCAGAGGCGCTGCAGTAACATCAGTTGATGCACTGCAGGTCTTTTCAATGGAAAATGAGCTAACTGTTATTTGCAAAACAAACTGTACGTGATAGAACAACAACAACAACAAATAAACAAAAGTAGATCTAAAATCAGCGCAAAACGATGAATTAAGAAAACCGAAAATTAAATAATCATCAAAAATCATATTGCATAGTGTTATAATATAAATCAATCAATCATTGGCTTCCGAGTTGCGCAGAGCCGTCTTGTCGAACGAAACCATGATAGTCATAAATAGGGAGAGGATTTTTATGCTCTAAAAATCTTGAAATATGCTTTTAAAAATATGCATTATGACCTAAAAATTCTTAAATATGCATTTTAATGTGCAATTGAAATTACCATTATTTCATTTCCTGTATAAACCTTATTTGATAAAATTCATGAGAATCATGTTTGGAATGAAAAGATAAATACTTGTTCAAACATAATATAATCTACCTTACTTCGCGAGAGAAATAATTGAAGTAAATATTCACCGAGTATATCTTGTTTCTTCTGCCTGGTTTAAAAAAAAACATATCAAGAATCTACATTTGCGTAAGTATTTTATCATGAAGAACAAACGCAAATTATTACAAGCTCTTTCGAATTAATGAACGCTCACAAACAAAAACATTCTGTGAAAAGATGAAACGTTTTAGAGATAAGTCTATTTTAACGAAATACGCAAAATATGCACTTATAATTACACAAATATGCAGCAACAGGAAAAATCGACCAAATATGCACTAACATATTAATTGTAGCATCCAATTCCAAGCAAATGTAAAGAAATTTCACTTAGCTATACCCTGAAAAACGGACAAAATTATGCAAAATCATAGAAATCTGGTCCCTAGTCATAGGTATTGATTTTTCGAGCTAATTCACCAGTGGCACAAGCATGATTAATGATAAAAATTACTGTTAACTGAGGTGTACTACAAACGCATTTAACTAAACCATCGTACATTGATATGTCTGTATAAAAAATTAGTATTTTTTTTTACCTGTTCACGTCATTTTTGAAGCATTTTTCACAGACTTAATCGATTTTAATATTTTATTGTTAGTAAAAGCAAAAAATTCTTTTATTTAAGACAGTCAGTAGTAATTGATAAAAATATCTTTATTCTCACATTACGACTTATCGCGTGTGAATTCACGAAGAATTAGGTGTAGACGCTGCATATTTTAAGCTTATTTTACACTATCCGAGGACAAGGTTTAATCAAAAAATTTGGGGCAATTTTGAGATTTTGAAACTGTAATTGAGGCTTAATGTAGAGTACCCCCCAAAAATTAAAATATTGGTTTCAAACTCGCTGGACCTCGAGTTTCTTTACATCGTTTGGGGAATATTAATTTTGGAGAAAATCGGCCGAACGGTTTAGGCGTTGACCAGACACGTTTTGCAGTCCAATCGATTTTTCTGAAGAAGGTCCCACAAAACATGAATCTGACTACACAACGTGTTAAGAAGTAATTTATTACATATAGGATGTGTGCACTTTTTGCTTACCAGGGCCCGGTAATAAGAATTTTTCTGACGAAAAGTCTCCTATTTCCGTCACGATTACAATACTTTCTCTTAAAGCCCTTTTACGTGGTACAGTTTTCATGTAGATTGGACGTACAGAAAGGGTGTAGTCCAGACTGCACTATTTGTGCATGAAAACTTTTGAGCATGTTCGATATTTTCGTACAGAAAATGTATAGTTTGACTCTAGCGGCAGAATCCTTCACTAATGGAATTGTGAACGGCGGAAATCGTCCATCCTTTTCAATTTCGTGCTTAGGTCAGGTGCGATTTCGCGAGATTTTGTGCCTTGGCGTGGCGAATTCTAGTTCTAGTGTTTATTTTACCGTCTCTTGCAGATGTGAGTTTACTGAATCTCATTTCTACAGCCAAGACTTCACTTTCATTTATTTATTTTCATAAAATGGTGTCAACTTTCATCTTTAAAAGTTTTCCGAACTTCAAAATGTTGACACATCAAATGAAAATACAAAACTTCGTATTACCATACTTTCGCAATTATAAATGAGTCCCTTGAATCTATGGTGGTGTAAACTACACTGTTTGAAAAATGAAGGTTAATTCTAGTGACGAATTACAAATTCGGAAAACTACATAAAGGAAAAGTTGTGTTCCTATTTTCCCAACCAGCTGCACTGTAGGCAGCACAAAATTATTCAGGCAGTAGTCCAGCGTATCTCTTGGCTGTCAAAGTGCTATATGTAGGAGTTAAACTACTATTCTAGTATCTATTATATCTTCAATGATATGTTACTGCTTGATTATTTTACATTATATAGTTTGTTAATAGTTATTCGGATTTGTTTTTACTTTCATTACTACGTCTTTGCGTAAAAAAGAAAGAATTGTAATACAGATGACAAAATCACCGATTTTTCGATAAAAATCTCGTATTGCGAGGCCCTGGAATCGGAAAAATTAAATAAATATTGTATTAATATGTAGTAAATTACTTCCTGTAACACTTTGTGTACTCACAATCCACATTTTTCGGGTCCTTGATATTACACGCGCACGTTTTCTTAAGCCCTCGCTTCGCTTGTTGCAAGAGGAGTGGGGAGTTAGGTTATTTTTACAAATGAATTTTATATCGTTTGTAGTTCGATTTTCAATGCAAAATAGTTTCAATTAAATGAGAGCAAACATTTCTTGTTGTCAGATTATACAACGCTCGTTGGTATAATTTATTCTTAAGTCAACTAATGTTGGCAAAAGAATGGGGGTAGGTATTCCGGGGCTCAAGAAAACGTGCGTGTATAATACCGACAAGTTGTTAGGCAGCCAACCGTCTGTGGTCAACGCTAGCCCCTAAACCGTTCCAGCAATTTTCCCCAACATTGATAGTACGCGATCGATCTGGACGAATTCGAGGCTCTGCGGGTTTGAAAATAATATTTTAATTTTTGTGGGTATTTTACCAGAGGCCTCCAGTTCCTTGGTGTTTACCTGTAAATGGCGCCAAAGCTTAATAAAAAACTTTTCCCTCAGCACAAAGAACGCAGGTCACATTGTCGTTGAATTCAACATTTTCGAAAATTGCAAAACTTCAAATTTTCTTCGGCGTCTTCCTACAACTATACTACTATTATATTGATCTTTAAATAAGATAATGTGCAATTTTTTGAATTAGTAATGATTAGTTATCGCGAAATTTTGCGTGAAATATATGCAATTTTTAAACAATTATTTTCTAAAAAAACGCCTCCAATTTTTTTGTTTAATTTGTTTCCTTAGATAGAACATTTGACGCTTATAAAATGGCACAGGTCCCGTTTCCGACGAACTTCCAGTATTTTCACAAATAGCAACAAAAAAATAACATTGCAAAAATGCAGCATTTTTCTTAAAGGAAATGTTCAAAAATTTAGATCTTGAAATAAGTTCATATAATTTTTTAAATGTTTTTGTGTAATTTTTGCTTGAAGGCTTTGTTTATATTCTCAAAAAAACATCTTTTTAATTTTTTATTCGGAGAGGCCAAAGGATGCTTAAAAATGGTGCAGGTCTCATTTTCGTTGAACTCTGAATTTTCAAAATACCTGAAAGGTTTGCATGCTTTACTTATTTGTTTCAGTCTCTTTCTCATTTAATTTGGAGAGGTTACAGTTTTCGAAACTTAACATACGTAATTCGCCTATTGTAAACGTAATATGTACATTTATAACTTAGGTTACCATTATCAAAAGGATTGGGCTACATGCATTGATGGGATATAACAGTAGAATCTCCGGGCTCATAGGAATTCAGTGCATTTGTTGGCAAACCAGTGGATCGTTGACGCGGAAAGTCGGTGACATGCTTCCATTTCGTTTATGCTTATCTCAAATATGCTAATAAAAATTTCCGAAATGATCTGCTACAAAACATTTTAAATTAGTGCTACCCACTTAATTTGTCAATGTATTTCTGGTTTAATTTGATTGTTTAATTGTACTGCATAATTGATATAATTGGTAATTTAATATTATGGTAGACACAAAGCATTTTTGGAAACTACAAACCTACTATTAATGTAACGAATCTCATCACATCATTTGGGGTTTAGTGAGGTCCTTGATCCTTTTTATGCCCTGGTCTCTCGCAGTGATCTGAGAAAATTAAACGATCAGGTAACTTGAGGAAACGAAGACCCTCGCTAGCCGAATAGTTCGGGGGGCACAAACATGCCTTTACCATGGCAACTGGTCTCGTACAATGAAAACTTCTGGGGACACTTCAGTGCCATGTGATCTGAGCATGAGGCCAAGCTATTTGAAGGACTCGCGAAAATGAGCCCAAAAGAAGTGCACATTTCAAAGGAAGAAAGCGAATTCATTGTTTTGAGCAAATAAGAAAACTAAAATAAATTCATTGAAAGACAAAGAAATGTGAAACATGCTAATAATAAGTGACTTTGGCACTTCACCTGACGAACTACCACTGAGTGAAACAAAAAAAATAAAGCAGTGTGCATAAGTTGATGAGTATATAGGACATGGAGTTGAAAATGACTTTAAACTTAATGAGAAACCTTAAACTTTACTTGCTGTGTAATCATACGATATGTTAATGATGACACGTAGTATAGTAGAAAATGTACTGCATTGACTGCACCCTGCTGCAGTCTTGTTTTCCATACTCATTTATTTTTGATTTTCCTGTAATATACATACATGTGTATGTATTTTATATATGTACTAGGGATAATTCGTCAAAAACGTGTCAAAATTAGGCTTACATTAATGAAAAACTATGTGTATTTCTTAAAAACAAAATTTAGTGCTTTTTTTTTAAATTTATTCTCTATTCTAAATCGCTCTGAGAAACAATCACTCTAACAAAAGCTTTTTTTAAATCTGGAGATAAAGGATAAAATATGGATTATATTCTAGTGTCCCTATTCATAAATCACTTAAATGTGAACATTTGTTAACAATCCTTGCAAAAACCGCTCATTTCTTTCCATATTCAAAATTCAAGTAATATATGGCTTAGGGTAGGGATCACATGAATTTTGAAAACGTGCACAGAATTCACTTTTCCCGATAGCACGTCACACACAGTTTTTAACAGTTTTTGATGTATAATAAATAAATAAATAAATTTTCATCATGCCAAAACTGCAATGGTGTGGCACTGTAAGAGAGAGCAGCATTTGGGGGAGGGCGGGGAACAAAGCAGGAGACACTAGTGCTGTCTGACAGAGAACATGTTAAGTTTGTGTATAATTCCTTTAAAGTGTGCTAGTGGTTTCACACTTTTATTTTATTAAATATTTAATTAATAATTATTGGATATATTACATACTACCACTACCACAACCAAAACCTGGACCTAAATATGTATGCAAAATATGTTTGCCCCAGTGCCAAAATATGGAGTTCTATTACATTCATGCATTTTGAGTGCTTTTATTTATTTATTTATTTGTATGTATCCTACTTTTCTTGCATATTATTATTTTTTCTCTTTGATAAGCAATTAACTGCAAATGCCATTATTTGCATTATTCTTTGTATTAAGTTGATGTACAGATAGTTGTTTTATGAAGGTTGTATTTGTCCTACAAGGAGCTGCACAATGATAGCATTATGGTTATAATTGTGTAAAAAGTATTGTGAATTTTACATTAAAAACTCTTGGCTATTTTCTTGTAACTTTTACCAAACTTTGGTATCATATGTGATAATACATTATTTTGTTGTTGACAGCTTGGCATGTACGATTGAGGCAGTATTACCCCGATTGTCTTAATATACAAGACATTAAACATTCAAGAGTTGTAACAGCTCAACATCATTACAAGGAAAAGAAAAATTTAGAGAAGGCTTCATGTGAGACTCCTAAGAAAGATATTAGGGATGAATCAAGGAGTGAAAGACACCGTAAGGAGAAAGAAAAGGAGAAGAAAAGAACTGAAGAGAAAACATACATCAAAGACGAAGAAGGAAAGATTAAACGAGATCATAAAGAGAGTTCTCGTAGCAAAGTGGAAAAGCCTCGGAAAAGGGAAGGAGATGATGTTGATCGAGATTCAAAGAGATTCAAGACTGGTGACAGCAAAGATATCAAGTCTGTGGTATCTAAAGAAAGTTCAGATACAAGAAAACATGAAGACTCAAGAAGAAAAGATAAAGAAAGTGAAACAAGGAGAAAGAGCAGTAGCAGTGGACACAGTGATATTAATGATGTGAGGCCGATAGAAAGAGAGGATTCAAAGAAAGATAAGAAATTAGATTGTCACACAAATGTGAAGGGGGAAACAAAGAAAGTGAAAGTGGAAGACGAAACGTATGAATCAAAAGATGATGTCAAAGTGTCTAAAGAAGAGAAAGCAAGATCACCACTCCCTGAAGTTGAATCAAAAGATAGTAAACAGAGAGATAGTGATGATATTTGTGACAAACAAAAGAAAGATCAAAGACATGACAAAAAACATGACAAATATGTGAAAAGGGAAGCCAGCTCTAGTCAGGTGGAAAAGAAGCCTGTTACTTTAGTTGTAAAGAAAAAAGAACATGGAACTTCTGATGAAAAGTCGTACATTTCTTCTGTTAAACAGGAACCCAGGTCTACATTGCCCACAGTTAGTGCTAGCAACGAAGATGGTGACCATTGCTCGGCTGTTGTCAAACGAGAGAACTGTGTGAATGATGTTCAACAGAAGCCCATTAGTGTTCACATATCAAAAAGAGATACAACAGATGTCAGCAAAATTAGTAATCCTATTCATAGAAAAGAAGATAAACCCAAGCACTGGGTGTTTGTGAAAAAGGAACAAACAGGGAAGGCTGAAACATCTAAGATACCATCACCAACTAAAACAAATTCCTTTGATTTAGTAAGCAGTATCATTGCAAAAATGAACACGAGTGCTCCTAGATCAAAGGATGAAAGAGATGACAATTGCTAGGTTTGTAACAATTTGTGTTATTTTTAGCACTGAAATTGTGCACTCTGCACTTGATCAGATGAATGCCTTGGTTAATACTAGTACATGTTATTTTAATTAAGAAAATTACTAGTATTCAAAAAATTATAGTTTAGAGTATTTCACAACAGTACTAGTTCTTGTAAATATATCCACACTGGATACCATGTATAATTTTGTACGAATCTTGGTGTACAATGGCGTGTGCCTCAAGGAAAGTTGATTTATATACAATATAAAATTACTTTAGTGCTTTTCTTGTAAATAGAAATATTTAAATGCAAAATGGCAGCAATATGTAAGTAATATATGTAATTTTTTATTCTGAACACAATATGATACAAGCATTCCATTAACAGACTGGTGCTCTCATGTGGGATATACATAGTTAACTTCGGTGTGTTTTAATTTTACTTTCACAAATAGTGTAAAAGAGTGAATTTTTTATACTTTTTTATTTGCTGTCCTTTTGCATGTTTGCTATGGATGAAGGGAGAGGGTTTGATATGTACAAGTAGTCTGTATTTCAGCTGTAAAATTTAGACAGGTGAACCAATCAACACCAGAGCCTCTGTGGAGACAATTCTCCACTTCACTCCTCTAATAGGTAAAAGAGCAGGTGTATTGAAGTGTCATAATAAAGCACCAAGTTATAAACACTTTATAGTAGTATTGTGTGTGGTTTTAAATAGCTTTGGTCTGAAAATATTTTCATTGTAACATTTTCATTCTATTAGTTTATTAATTTATTTCTAATTTTGTTTGTTTTGAAATTAAAATAAGTGTAGTATTCTGTTAACTGCTTTGAAAAATGTTTTTATTGACAGAATTATAAATGTTGAAAGATTTTTTTGGGGGTACAAATGAATTTTCTTTTTGTATGTTTCTTATTAAGAATGACAAAACAAGCATTTCTGCAAACTGTACTGCTTACATTCAATGATTTGTTTGTACTTTTATGTGCTTGCTTTTGAAGTGAAAGAAAATTTCAGAAGCATTGTAGATATGTTTTTAAATTTAATTATGAATTTTGTTCTTCGTTTTCCCCCTTCCCTTAAACCCTTATGTTTATGCTGATAGTATTGTATGTAATATTTTGTTAAATTCCTTTTTAAGTATTTAGAAGTGTAAAAGTTACATTACTACACTTCCCTTAAAAACTATCACTATTTTTTAATTTGTTTGTTATGAATTTATAGGACTGACTGACCCATTCACACATGAGTATGGAATGAAATGAGTCATCATCAACAACATTTGAAGTCTTGTATAGTAAGACTTCAGTTAACAATTGCTATTTCGTAAGATAGCAGGGTAGGTCAATTAATATGGATCTATGAAAATCATCTGAATTCTATTAAAAGGGCATATGAAACTTTTTATCATATTTTATAAATAATCTTCCTCTTTAATTGTTTTACCTTCTTTTTATACAATCAAAATATGTGGTTTGAGATTAAACATATCTATAGCCTGTGTTACTTTTTTACCCACAGAAAATGGTTCTATGAAGAATAAAGTAATTTCTGCTATAGTGTTTTAACATTTTCTTCAGTATCACAGGGCCTAAGTGTAACTTGGTGTGGCCTCTCAACCTTCTTGACGTAGCCTGATTGTGTGTGTGTGTGTGTGTGTGTGTGTGTGTGCGCGCGCGCACTTGTGCATTAGTATGTTTGTTTACTTTGCAAACTATTTTGTGGATAAAGTGAATGATATTGTGACTTTTCATTAAAATGGAAAGCAACCCTTCATTTCTCAGAAAAAATCAGAATCAACATTCTCATTCAGCTGATTTTTGGATTTGAAGTATTAAATTAGGGTGGCTTTTGAGGGCACCTTGTATCCTATGAAAATAAAATTTGAAATATTTTATATAAATTGCAAGATAGTACAACACTAGTAATATTGTGTATTAATCCTAGTCAGTTTTCTTTAAATATCTTATACATTAGTATAATGTGACTTTCGTTTCTAAACATCAAATTTGGTGTGTATTTATAATATTTTTCTAATGTATATTTACTTATTGCTTGTGATGTTGACGCATTTTGAAATTGACCATCATTAAAATATATTGCATAATTCATGTTTGAAAGTACTCTGTGGTGCTGATTATTTAGGGCAACTTATAACTTTATTAAAGGATTTTTACATTATTTGAATGATGTGTGTGCAAGGAAAGTTCTAATCATGGTTTACAATGGACAGTAAAGCTGGTCAGATTGTCATTCTTCAAAACACACCATTTTTGGCATACTGCAGTACAACAGAACATTTGAATAGATATAACAGAGATAGTCCAAAGAATTTAAATCAGTTTTATGTTTTATATATTAATGCATGCATTGATGGAGATCGGAAGCTGTTTCAGCAGCGAGTTAAGGAAAGATGTCAGTAATAATGTTGTGTATTGCTGTAATACAATTTTTGTCATAATACCGCTAATTATTTCTTATCAGTATTTGATGCTGCATAGAAAAGTATGATTAGGCCAAATATACTTTTAATTTAATATTCTAAATGAAAATGTTTCATTTCCTAGTTCGTACACATGGCAGTAAAGGGCAATATGTTCAATGTGTTTATCTCATATTTTCAGTAGAAAGTTTGGAGTTGCATTCAGTAATATTATGGAAGTCTTCTGGGCCTATATTTTGGGTTCTTAATTTTTTATGATTTCAACATTTTACAAGTGCATTTAATTTTGTTTTGTTACTTTCATTTGTGTGTACTGATTTTTTTTTAACTTGTTCCCAGTTGACATATGCATACAGAAATAATCATTTCACTTACATTTTTTTAATTTTATGTTGTTTTTTTTTGCATGGTTTTGTTTTAATAATTTTGGTACTTCCAATTCTACATTAATTAATATGATGATGCTAGAAAAATGTTGGCTTTCTTTAACAGGATTTGTATTAGTGAATTGCAATCCTATCTCTCCTCCACTTAATTTAATTGATTACCCATAGATTCATTTTTATTGTCTTCATCATAGACATTCATAATAAAATTTATTTCTGTTTCTGACTTCCAATGTAAACATTAGAACATTTTTGGATGGTAGGTCATGAATCTTAAGCTTGATAATTGCCACACAAGCAAAATTACTTTACGATTGTTTTAAGACTGTGATAAATATCTTCACAATTCTTTGTAGTATTCTGCTTGCTTTCTTTTGTATTTCCTCTTTTTTCCTGGTAGTGTGAATGATTGATAACATTTTTTATTATTCATTCTCAAAAGAATTTAGTTTTATTTATTTTCAGTAGATTACACCTCATAATATGTCACATGAGCAATTCTAAATATTTGTGTGTTAAATATTACCTCAAGTTTCTGCAACATAGAGATTTCAGTGATGTTTTCTGAAACATTCACTGCTGTTTCCTAATATGTTTGAGTGGCAATCATACCATAGTGTGACATAATTGCAAGGTGTGATCATTAGGACAGTATTAAATTTATTTTAAATGCTACTTAAATGATGTATTTGTTTGGGTATGAAAGTGTATCTAATATACATTTAAAGAATACTCTTTGTGTCATGCTTGTTTTGTCATACATTAGCTGTAAAATTTTACAAAGGCATCAAACAACAGACTTCAGTGCAGTGTATTTTTGTTCATGGATTAATGTTGATCTTTTGATGAGTCGGTGACAATATTGAATATACCTTTAAACAATTGTAAATATGCAGTGGCATGTCATGTGGGACTTTCAATTTCTAGTGCTCCTTTGTGATAAATATTATTCTATATTTTATTCTATGTTAATTGGGGTTGATGACAGACCCTTGCAACACCGGTAGAGGGGCCCAGGAGTTTATTAAATAGGATAGCAGAATAGCCTACTATTTATTACGGGTCTTGTTTGTACTAATAAACATTCATTTATGTACAATTAATAAGTAATCACTTTTGTAAGGGCTGTCACCATCCCAAATGGCAATGAATAAACTATAGGACAAAGAAATGTTTTGATGTAATGGTACAGGCAATCTGCTGTTCAAATTCTTACAGCATAGGGTGTGCCAGTAGATCATAACATCTCTTTGATACTTATATTTGCAAGCCTTAATCTCAGGAGGTATGTAGAAGAGTATCACATATTTTATGTGTACATATGTTATAGTGTAGAATAATTCCTAGTATCATTGAACTGTTGAATTTTATGTGGAAAATAATAAAGATGTTATTCCTTCTATTGCAATACCTGAAAAAGAAGGATGTTGTTAAAGAGATATATATATGCCCTTATATCATTTTGTCAAATGATTCATAAATCTCAGGTCACATAATCTCTTCTTCTGTCAGGCGAGTTACAAATATTTTTTTGTTAATTTACAAGTCTGAATGCTGTGTCATTCAAAAATGGTTTGTTTACCTCTAATACATAAAATTTGTGTTTGTATTGCAATAACTATGTTGCATCTATAATTTTGTACTTTAAAAATTTAGTACTACACTATGCAGATACTCAGGTATTCAATCTATGCTAATAATGTGGGTTGTAATAGTGTGGACGGACAAGCAGTACTGAAAGAAGAAATTTATCTCACCATGTACATCCAAAGTTAATTTCTCTTGTTGAAGTGTGTGTAAAAGTGCTGTCATAACTAAATGCGTCATTCTGTAACTCTCGGTGGAAGAAGAGAGGCCTTTACAGATTTCTTGCTAGATTATATCCTAAAATCACCATCACCATCACCACCACTGCTACTTTTTGGAAAATGAATGGTGCTGAACACATCAGATGTTAATGAACATCTTCAATTTCTATCTGGATGTGTAGTGTGCATTCCTTCAAGAACAGACATATATTGCTCGGCATAGAATCTGGAAGATAACTTCTCACCATTTGCCACATGAATTAAATTCTGTATTTCAGAAATTTTTATATATCTACAGAAGTTCTATTCTTATACAAATCTTCCTTCACAAGTAATACTACCAGTAAGGCAATTAATAAACAATTGTGTGTGGGTGTGTGTTTATTTTTCTTTTCAAAATGAAAAATTTTAGCGTCGGTGATTGTACAAAAGGAAATTGCACTGAAGGCAGTTACTGTTGGTACATTGTAAGGCAGTTTCCGAATTACTTTTAAGGTTATTAAGCTCTGCCACAACAGCTATTAAATTTAACTGCTGGAAGATTCTGAATGCTCAGCAGAAGAGCTGAATATTTTCTTCCTTTATGGCTTTGTGCAATTAATTTCAGCAGGTTTCAGCCCTATTAGCTATGATATCAGCAATACTGTGTGCTCTTGTATAGTGCAGTGCTGTAGAATAATCATCCCAAATTAGGTATTTTCTCAAACTGTCAAAATGCGGTGCCTTACCAGAAACAAGACCTGTAGTTGCAATAAGATTTCATAAATATAAATAAGAGTGTGTAAGGTGTGTGCATGTGTGATTCATTTTAATGACTTTTAAAAACTGTGACTTTGATGAGCAAATTAAATTTCCCTAAGTTAACTTTTTTTTTTCTCTCTCTCTCTCTCTCTCTCTCTCTCTTTTAAATCTAAAATTATCTTAAACCTTACCTCTTCCCGACTAATGTCTATCAATATTTTAGTGTTGCCAGATTTCTCTTCCCATACTTTTAAATTAACATAGGAATTTTAATGAAGCACTATATTGATATTCAGTTGATACAAAGGAATTTGGGTATGGCCTATAAATTTTATTCTTTCTCAGATGAAAAAGTAGAATATATTTAATCATCTATCATGTAGATGTGTCATAATTACCTTGGAACATCATTTAATATAATGTTCTTACTGCATATTAAAAGCTTTGTAATGTGCAATGTAAATTACATAGAAACAAAAACAATGAAAGTCAAGATGTATTGGGGTGAGTTGTTATGACTGTGGTATTATGTGTGATTTATAATGTTAATTTTTATTGTTAAATATGCCTCGTTTGGATTTGGCAAAGCACAAGTTCATCATGAATTGTTGACTTAGAAAATTACTAGCATATCATTGAACCACTTTAAGCAATAATGAAAACATGAACTAAGCAGTTGTAATGTACAAGGGCCCATTTTCTAATTGTAGACATGAGGCATGATGAAATAGAAATATTCTTGTGCTGTGCAACAAACATTGACTGTAATGTTACTTTGCTTGTATTATGGCCTTTTTGGTCCATTGTATTTTGTATTTGATTATCTGATAGTCTTGTCTCTTCAGCTATAAAATGTAAAATTGAAGATTGAGTACAAGTATCCTCATTTGGTGCTGACAGCTGTAAAATCCAACAGGTAGGCTTCAAATAGCTCCACCAGCAACACTAGTGGTGTGGCAATGCAAAAAATATTTGTATCTCAGAGAGAAAAGACCTGAAGACAGAATTTATAGAGAACAAGCATGTCCAGTATTTAATGATTTAGGATATTGTAGGAAAAAATCTATTTGACATTGCATATGCATGGAATTATTTTTCTTTGAAACTTATTTTATATCAATGACATTTCTGGGAACGATGCACCCTTAATTTCAAAATTGACTTGATTACTCTATATAAATTTGCTGTCATTGGTTATAGTATATTTGCTTCTGGAGAAGGGAAGCTTAATGTATTGGAAATCTGAGATGCAGAATTATAATTACAAAAATTTGGATGGCAGTGTATTCTGAATTTGCCAGTTTTCTACCAAATGCAATTGTGTATTTCCTTCATGTACAATTTCTGATTGTGAAGGAAGTATAAATTCAGTTTTAAATTGTAGGTAAGTAATTTCTGTAATATGTTCAACCAAAGAGCCACTATTTAAATGGCAATAAGATTATTTTAACAAATTTCAAGTTGTATTCGTTGAGAATATTTCAACTCTTGCAAAACACTGCCCTTTGTATTGCATTGACAATCGTAAGAGTGCTCCCTTGCATTCATGGTAAATTTATTTAATATTCTTTTATTTTGCATTTGCTTCTGTAACTACCAGTATGCCCCTAACTGTTCTTATCTTACATATTTAATTTTATTGCTTCATGTTTTCAATTGAAACTTTGTTTTTACTTTTACACCTATAAAACTAGAGTTGCTAGTTGTTATATCTTGCTTATATTCTGCCATATATGTAGTTTGCCATATTTAGAAAATTGTAGATGACCAGATGTGATTGCGTAATAAATAAGTTTTTTATGCAGAGTGCTAGAGAAGTTGCATTGCCATATCCAGTGAAGGTGTGAAGCTTTCAACTTATGCCAACAAACAAATAATCAGGTGTTTAAAAATTCACTGCTATATCACACTGTAATTTAATATATTTCCTTCTGCAGATTTTTATGAATTATATTAAAGTATTTTCAAATTCATATTCTTTTTTAATTTATTCTCTTTGGAGTGAGCATTGAGTCATGTTTATTTGCTGTGTCATTTATTTATTATGAGATCTTTTGGTATTTCAACCCTAAAATATTCTGAACGCTAACAATTTATTCAAACATTTATAAGATGTAAACAAGTAGGTACATTTGTTGTGTAAATAAAACTTATCTTTTTTATTATGTTGGACGTTACTTTGTTTTTGTTGAAGGTAGTCTAGATCTCGTATTTACAATTTAGGGACCAGATTAAGGGATATATATTTTTGCAGAGAAGAAACAATACATGTTGGATTATGCAACATAGAATCTCAGCATTCAATATTCTGATTTTTAGTTATATGTAATATTTCGCAAACATAAACTCTGGAATTCCCTGTTACTTCTTTTAATTAACAATGCAAATGTCAAATACTCCGTCCTGTATGTCATATGCAAAGTTATGAAAAATACTGGTCATAATTAAATGGTAATCATTTTCAAGAGTAGAGGTAGAGTATTTATAAGAATATACCTATAAATTTTTGGTGTAGAAATGTGTTTTAATTTGCCTAATGCGTCAGAAGCAGTCTGTATGTTAAACAGTTGAGCCATGGACATGAAAGTTTTATAGCTTAGAAATACATATTTTATTGGAATGTGTTTTATGCAGATTGAAACTAAGGTGCATATCATATTTGACTGAATATATTTTTAAATATCAATTTATAGAGTAAGTATAATATTCATCCTTCAGTCTTCTCAATTCAGCCAGCATATTCTGTGTTTGGAACACTTTTATATTATACATTTTTTTCCTGTTCGTTCTTCCTAAAACATCACATTATTTATTGAATCCTTTAATTTGCATGTTATAAAGTGTGTAGTGATATATCTTTGCTGGCTGTTGATGTTCTACATCCAACATAGGTGCAATACAAATCTCATTTCTTATAAACAGATATAACTTGGCTTTTTATCTATGCAATATGGGAATGTTGTTACTGAATTACTTCCAAGAAAAATAAAATGTTTCGTAGATGTATGGTTTGCTTGCCTGGGCGTTTTATTTATCCCATTTACAAGCGAAGGCATCAAATGCTTATTGCAATTCACATACACATCAGTAAATTCTTTAATACTTTTGGAAATAAACTGAAATGGCCAAAGCATGTTGTGCTGAATGCCAGGTATCTAGTAATCCTTAAACTCTATTTCTGCATTCTTGAATTGCTGCTGTGGATTAAAGATTTTCTATCAGTACCTGGCAGTCATAAGTTAAATATTCTTGGTTCACGAATGTTGTAAAACGTGTATTTTACAACATTATCCTTCACAAGGGAGTATAATTTTCAATCGTATAGGGTCCACTTATATTTTTTTTACATCATTGATCATAATACAGAGAAGTTGCATGGTGTGCTAAGAAAAGAGACATTTTGTATTTAAACTTATGAATATTTTAAAAGATTAAGTATTTATGCGAGCTTTTAATGAATCTTCTCCTGCCCAAGCAGAACAACTTACACTATAAAATTGAAGTACCAAACACATGGAAGTTCTACAGAGGCTGAAATAATATTTATTGAAGGACTTCTTCTAGTTGTGATGGGTTATTTAATTGCTGCTCGGATTGTTATGCACAATTCTAATAAAATCTTACTTTTTTGTTCATATTTCAAATATCTAGTAAATCGAGTTTTTTTATTAGCAAAAATATAATTTTTCAGAATCTTCCTCGCATGTTTGCCAAAACAATTGTAAATTGAGTAGTTTTGGAAAGCATTTGAATTTTATTCTCATATATGGTTCCGTTCGGTATGTACTTGATTAAGCGCAATTTCCAACATTCGTTTGCTCGTCCAGTATAATTGTTCTAAAAGTACTTTGCAAATTATTTCATTTGTTCGTTCAGAGAATTGGCGAAATCGGCTCACAGATGTATGCGTTTGTATTGGTAAGAAATTACGGAAGCTGCTACTGGATAGCTTTGTATGGCTGTGCACAATACCGAACCATATTTTTTTTGCTTTCTATTTGTACATTTCCCACGGATTTTATAAACAACACAAATAAGTCTTTGTTAAAAGTTACATTAGGAATTTTAATTTGTTTCCTCGAAAGACACAACAGTTGTAGTTAATATCTTCCGTTCTTCTCTTCTGATGGTGAACTCGTTCACCTTCACAGTGTTGACCGTGGAAATTACAGTACTGATGGCCTTTATTTTGTTGCTAGGATTTTTAGTATGTGATCTTGGATGTACCCGACGTCACATGTACATTGTTACCCAAATAGTAACACCTTCGTATGTCACTACATAAATGCATTAGTATGTAAGAAATCATTTCTTGTAGATGTGTAGTTAAAAGAAGCTACCTTTTTAACCGTCGACAAGTGGATAATACATGTATGGTAATTTAGCAATTGGCTATGAAATTGTATCCATACAACAGAATAATAGTCCAATTTAGAGTCGTTCCCAGAAGGTTGTCTCCTAACCACCTAACTACAATGACACAATAAACAGGTTAATTGCACTTTTCAACGTATTGTACCGTATCGAAGTTTTATTACGATTATGTGCAATTCCTGAAAACCATGCATTATTTTAGTATCCTACAAACAATGTAGTTAATGTGCAGATTATTGTATCCAGGTAGCCCCTGGAAGTAAATTGATTATAAGCTATCGAACTGAATTTGTTATGGAAAGAAATGTGGTAATTAAGTTATATTAAGACATTTAAGTAAATAATATTATTTTGAAGTATTATTGGTGATAAAAGAATTATTCATAGTATTGTGATCATCAAGACCGTCCCGAGAACATGTGACCCGTTTGCCATTTCCGGGTGAAGTTCATCGATGACGTCCAGAACTCGTGATTCACGGAGAGTACGCCATTTTCCATTTGGGGAGGTGAGGACGAGCTCCCGTATTTTATAAAAAGGTAATATATTGTTGGGTTATTTCAATCTTACATGTCCAGCTTTAACGCGAAATTGATGTTTGAAGCGGTGATAAAGAACTAAGGTTCCTTAACTGATTTAGGTATTAATTTTAGAAGGGTTATACAAGTGTTCTTGAAGACGAACGACAGGAGCAGTTTGGAACGGTTTTCATATGTGAATTACGTCAGTTATTTGAACAATTCTTGATTTTTGTAAAAGTGCTTACGATGTTTTCCCCCGTAATCTCGCTGGATGAATTCTATGCTTTTTTTTTTAAACAGTTTCATCGGCTGTGTTCATTCTATTGCGAAACGTCATTGTTTGCCTTGCCCTCGTGCGTTTTCTGACCATAGTTCAAGCATCCTTTGTGTGCTGGTGTCTATATTCAGTGTTTAATTAGGTGATAATCCCGATCTTGGGCGATGTTATTGGATTTGGTTGCTTAAATTGTCAATGTTGATTTGTCTTATTTCACAGACTAGTGTCATCTTGTATGCCTCTGTATTTGTTTTCGCGTTACCTTTGACAGCTGTTGGGTTCGAGTATAGTACACTGGTTGGAGGGAATTCGTGCGGAATTCATTTCTCTGTGGATAGTGATAATAATAATAATAATAGTGGAAGAGTGTGTTTTTAATATTGTTTGTTCTATTGTTTAAAGTGCCGCGTAAACAAGTTTTTATCTTGTTCGTTGAGGTAGCACTTTTTATTCGATGTCATGCGTATTAACAGAACGTTCCAGTAAATTTAATTATTGACAGTGCAAACGTATACTGAAATATCAGTGGCTTTCCTGTTGGACAATACCGATATTAAAATTAAAAGTATATTTTAGCCACTGTGGAAAAGAAGTTTGGTCCATAGTTACTATTGTATTAAGGTGACTTGACTTTTTTTGTTCTGGAAATATCTTTATCTTTTCAGTCATTGTGAAAAGTTTTTATTGTGGTGCAATTAGTTTATGAAGAAAAATGACCTGCATCTATGTCCTAAGGTTGTCATGGAGGTCATTTCTTCTTCCCTTATTTCTTGTCTTTCTTCATTTTAAGCAAATGTGAAGAAACTTCCCAGTGGATTGATATTTATTGAGACCGGGGGAAGACTTGAGTGCTTTGTCAGTTAAATGAAATAATTTGTTGAAAGTGAATTGCAACAATTTTTCAATATCACAATTAGAGTAAGAATAGGTTTGACATTTATGCTAGGAAGGTCGGATCTAATGTTGAAATGATTCGATTCATGCATTGAACACAATAGTAATTTTCACTGTAAGATCATTGCCATGTAATGTAAATCCTATTCTTATTTTAATTCAATTTCTTTTTAAAAGTATCAATTTCTGGTTCTTGAAGGAAAATTTTAAAGTGAATTGAGGGTGGAGGAGTACACTTCACTTCAAGAGTTGAATAAGAATCGTTAGTGTAGTTCATTAATGTTACAATTTTCATTGGCTTAACTTTTTTTTTCCATTGGTCTGGTGAATGGTACTGCAGCTCTAATATCCCTTTAAGATTAATGTGCAATTATGTGTGTTTCAGGCATTTGTGAAAGATCATGGCTTCTCGTAAGAAGGTTCTTCTGAAAGTCATCATTTTGGGTGATTCTGGTGTGGGGAAAACTTCATTAATGAACCAGTATGTTAATAAGAAATTTTCAAATCAATATAAAGCAACCATCGGAGCAGATTTCTTGACCAAAGAAGTCCTTGTTGATGATAGGATAGTTACCATGCAGGTGAGATCTTTTTATCATGAGAGCCTGTTAGTGTTAAAACAAAACAAGTAATGAAACAAACTTATGAATGTATATTTATTACTAAAAAATTAGCATTCCAATTTGCGGGATGTTGGAACAATATTGAAAGAATTTGAGAGAAATGGAAATGCCAAATTTACATTCATACTTATGTAATTTCATAGATGCAGTAAAAATAATGTAATGCCCATGTCATACTCTTCACAACCAAGGACCATATTTCTCTGAGAAAATAGGATTATGTTTATTTCCTCACTTTCCTTTGGATATTCAAATGTCTCTTTTGAATATATTGGGGGTATCAGACTTCTAATAAATGTATGTTGTTCCATTATCCTGCTAATAAATATGAAAGATTAGTAGATATAGTGTGTAACAGCGATTATAATTGTCGTCCTAATGTGGTGAAATTCTAAATTTGAAGGAATAACAGACGGGTGCCTCTTACATTGGTTCCATTTGATGTAAAAATGCTCTGCAAGTTCTCTTTTCATATTCTATTATATTTAGGTTATGCTTGTGTAAATAGTGTGTACTAGTGTAATTATCTGGATAACTGCAATAATTACAGTTAATAAATGAATTAATAAAAAATGAACCAACAAATTTTGCAAAATTAAATATGAAATGCAGTGAGAAAGAGTTTAAGCTGTTATTGATTGACACTTCAAATCTGTTTTGTCACCTACCTTGCTTATGGATTGAAGAAAGTCAGTGTTGTAACATTACTGTGAACCGAATTTCCTATTCTAATATGGTGGACTGCCCATTGTACTCCTGCAAGTGTGTCTCAGCAATGTCTCCTTGGATAGTTGGCGGGCTCATAGTTTGGCAACAGGTTGTTGGAGTTCACAATATAGTGGGTTACCAGACTTTCTTGGTCCTCCAGTAAATCACTTTTTTCACTTGTATGGACAACTTTTATGTACTTGTTTTCATATTTTATTTTTATTTTATATTTTTAATTACTTAATTTAACTCTTGGACAATTTTAAATGCTTAACTGATATTATATAGTTTATGGATACTACTTCCATTGGTAAAATTTTACAGTATTGATTGTTTAAGTTAAAAGTTACTGACAGAATAAGAATTTTTAGTATATGCTCTTAGCATATTGCACATAATAATGTTTTTTGAAAATTTAAAATTTGCTTTTTATTCCTCTTATTTCATAGGCTCAGCTTCTGCCTGTTTCTTTTGAATATATTCATGCTTCAGAATGGAAAACGATTGTTTGATAAGACTACAAGAATCACCATGACCATCACACATTGTAACAAGATTTTAGACACATTTTTCCAAACTTCTGTGTTTATTTTGCCACTCCAGTTATCTCATAGTCTGTGTGTAGAATGTATTTAGGACAGAACACATTATCAGCTGCTCTCATGGCATGCCATATTGCACAAAAATGACTTAAGTTGTTTGCTGCATTGCATGCAAGAACTAGCCTCAAAGAGTTTGTTTCAGAACGGGAGTTGACATACCTCTTACACCGTGACTATGCCATACAATCACCCTAGGGAGGAAATTCAAAGCCACTGCCTGTACCCTTAATACTAATTAATTTGAAAGATATTTTGGAAGATTTATAGCAAGTAAATAACCACTTTTAGGGGGGGGGATATTTTGAAACTTGGATAAATACAGACCACCTTAAGACTATAATATTCAGTACAAGCATTTTGAACATATTGGACTATTAATTTTTACAAACTGAATCAGTTTTTTGTTTTTGTTTTTTTTTTAGCTTATATTCCTAAATTTATAGTAATTGTGAATACCTTCATTTAATAAATATATTTCTAGCCATTTCTATGAGCTGCATAATGCCAAAAAGTTGGATTGTTTCCTGAGAGATGCACATGTGACTGTTTTATGTAATGTTAAAATATGGCTAGGCATTAATTTCATGTATCCATGACAATACAAGGAAAGGAACAAAGACTTAAAAATGAAATAAATGTGGAAATAGTAGAGCAAGTAAGAGAATTCACTTACCTAGGAAACAGAATCAATGTATTAAACCACACTCAAATAGCCATTAAGAGAAAACTACATAATTACTACAGAATGTGTGGAACCATTAAAAGACACTTTGGTAAAGATATATATGTATTCTATCACAAAATAGTAACTTCATTACATCACCTAAACCAACGCTTTGGTATGGTTCAGAAACCAGGATAATGAAGGAAGACAACAGGCAGCACAAATGACATTCCTAAGGTACTTTTGAGGAGTCGTGAGAAGAGAGGTTGAGGAACAAGGACATCAGAAGAAAACTGAAAACCAAAGATCTAATAGAAGAGATTGAAGAATCACAAAAGAGATGAAGAGATTGAAGAATCACAAAAGAGATGAAGAGATTGAAGAATCACAAAAGAGATGAAGAGATTGAAGAATCACAAAAGAGATGAAGAGATTGAAGAATCACAAAAGAGATGAAGAGATTGAAGAATCACAAAAGAGATGAAGAGATTGAAGAATCACAAAAGAGATGAAGAGATTGAAGAATCACAAAAGAGATGAAGAGATTGAAGAATCACAAAAGAGATGAAGAGATTGAAGAATCACAAAAGAGATGAAGAGATTGAAGAATCACAAAAGAGATGAAGAGATTGAAGAATCACAAAAGAGATGAAGAGATTGAAGAATCACAAAAGAGATGGAAAGAACACATTTGCAGGACGGAGAGTAACAGACTACCAAAACTCATCTGGAAATATAAACAAATTGGAAACTGAGACATTGAAAACCTTTAAAGGGATGGGAAAATCAGGAACACCTAGAAGATTAATGTACTAGGTCTACTGAACCAGCACAAACAGGAACAGGATCTTACTTGAACGCCTGCAGTTCATGATGATATGCGTTTTCCTTATTAAAAATAGAACCTAACAAATGACTCGATTCTGTAACATAGAGGAGACTAATAAATAAAAAATCTTCAGAAAAATTAGGGATTAAAGTATTAATTTCCAAAATTATACGTGGTTGTGTAAAAGCTATCTCACATTACAATAACCTTCATTGTTTGTATGACATTTCTAATTTTTGTGTGAAGATTAAGTCCTGGTTGGCACATAGGAAGTTGGTATTGTTTCAGTGAAAGATGGTAGAAAGTTGCTAATGGACAGTTGAATATTTGCTGTGGGTTTCTATAACCCTAATTCACTCCCAAAAATTATTAGGAATACTACTTCTTTGCTTTAAATTATTGAAATAGATTTGATTAGGTAGTTTCCTCTTGTTACAGTATGTAATGTCTGGAGTAATTTATACTGATAACCTGATCTAATCAATGTGCTGTCAGTCACTTTTCTTTGTATTTATATGTATGATAATACATATATACATCTGACAAAGTTAATGAGAAAGGAAGGCGTGTTACACTCCAATCGTGTAAATATCAGTTGCTCCATATCATTTTCAACAAAGTCTTAACAAATCCTCTTGAGGGAAAAACAATAACTTTTGTTTAGAGGGTTTTTTTTTTTTTTTTTTTTTTTTTTTTTTTTTTTTTTTTTTTTTTTTTTTTTTTTTTTTGTCAATAATGAAGTTGTTTATTGATTTATTGTTAGAAGTAAGAGTTTTCAAAACTTTTTTTGCTAAACTATGGATTTCTGAAACCATTGCGTGAATGCTGATAAAATGTTTTGTTGCAGATCTGGGATACTGCTGGTCAAGAAAGGTTTCAGTCTTTGGGAGTAGCCTTTTACAGAGGTGCTGATTGCTGTGTCCTTGTATTTGATGTTTCTGCTCCCACAACTTTCAAATCCTTGGATAGTTGGCGGGATGAATTTTTGATCCAGGCATCACCTAGGGATCCAGAAAACTTTCCGTTTGTTGTTTTAGGAAATAAAGTTGACTTGGAAAATAGAGCAGTTAGTATTTTCTTTCCTATATTTAAAATTATGAAGTATTAAGAATTAGCTATTAAAGTATTAAAAATTAGCTTTCTTACTAGTGGCTAAATGAAACAATTATGAGCATGTTGATTATTGAGAAATGTATAGCAACTAATAAACATGTAAGTCTTTTAGCCACTTGTAATGCAACGTTTTATCTTTTCCAATCGCTTTTTTGACATTATGGTCAGTGGCATATTCTGTGGGCTAGCTAGGAAGTTCAGCTTATACTTTGTATATAATTAATGCAATTGATCTTCACAAAATCTATTTTTAGCTTTACAGTTTAATTATCAGTATCCAGAAACTGTGTATACAATAGCCTGTTTCATATTAATATTTTCCTTGTGACTGAAGCTGAAAATACATTTCTGGTGATAGTAAAGCAACCGAGGAGTACTTCCAACTTGTAAGGGAGGGTGGGGTGTAGTTGGCAGTAGAAGCTCTTGGTATTTAATATTCTATCCATTAGAGAGTTCAGCACTCTTGTAGATTTTGAAGATCAGCTGATGTAACCGCAATGCACCGCAGGCTTGTTTTAAAATGAACTCGTGTGTCATTAGGTTATTTCATAGCAAAGAATGGTAGATAGCATTATACTTTTTGGAAAAATCTTTTACACAACTCGCATGTGAGAAGAAAATTGTTGAAACAAAATGGCTGGCAGAAACATCATTCAGTGAACTAAAATTCCAAGAAGTTGTGTACACCTAATGTGTTTTAATTGAAAACTATGAGCAAAGAAGTAAAAATGTTTAAAAAAGGAAGATTGTAGAGAGCTTTTTCTTTAAGTATTAGACAGGTTACAAATGAAATTAATATTTAAGCACTAGGAAAGTAGTGTATACACAAGAATCTCCAAACCGGAACAAAGCTGTCAGTGACGTTGAACAAGTTACAGGTTGCATTTGGTGAAATGAATCAGTTGGTGCAGCATATTTTAAATTTTCCATCTTCGGTACAAAGGAGCTTTTCAACTCTAAAGGAAACCTTTCTAAGGATTCTTTCAAAAAAAAATTAAATATTGAAAGAGAGGAAAGCGGAAATATTTTATGAAAATGATAAGGAAAGAAATAAAAGAAAAAAAGTGTACTCAGACATTTCAATTCTAACACTTCAATTCTTAGTATTTTATTTCAAAGCTCTAGATTTAACATAATATTTTAATATTTGTGTTACCATAATATTGTTTTAGAACACTAATTATGTGTTTTTGTGCTATAAAACTTGGATTGTTGCTTTACACATTTATTGGAAAAATATCCAGAATGTTTTAAGTCTTATTGAGAAAGAGTCAGCCCTTACCTTAACAATAGGATATGCCTCTGATTTGACATTTTCTCACTGTACGGCATTTAAAAGTATGATAATGGTTATTAATAGAGCCTGGATTTCTATGCAGTAAAATTGCCTAAAATAAGCCATATAATATGCAGAGTTGGTCTTTAAAATTTTTAATAAAATATGCAGTATAAAATTCACAAGGAAATAAATGTTTGTACCACTTTCATATCGGTTGAGAAAACGGTGGGTTTTTGTTGAATGGTATGATCCAGTCGTTTAATTTTCTGCTTAGATTACTGTAACACTCGGGCATATCTGAAACACTCTAACATAGGTGCTGCTAACTTAATTGGCAAGACAAAACAGGCATCTAAGTGAGAATTGTCTCTGTTCCACAAACCTTGTCTGTTAGCATGCTGTGTTGGTACCTGATATTTGAGAAATCTTTCATAGACGACCAACAAGTACATGGTGCAGTGATGACCATGCACAAGTTCTCCCTTACTGGAAAAAGCATCCTGACTTAAGGAAACTAATCTATCGCAGGTTTATATTTCATTTGACTCGGACCCTGAGTGCGAAAACCTGTGCCCCCTCACCCAAAATTCAGTCTTGCCTTTGGTCACATACATGGTAAAAGTGAAATACAATACATCTGCATCCGTTGGCAACAGTTTTAATGCTAAAAGGATATTCACTTCTTTATGGTAACTGGTGAGCTATTCCAAGACCCACAATATCTATAAATCATAATTCATCTATTTCGAGAAGTTAGATTTTAATGAATTATTGCCATTTTCCCCTTATTTTTTTTGGAAAATTATGCTGATTATGCAGAAATGTGCAGCAACTGTAAAATATGCAAAGTAGTTGGTTAAGAATGCTCGAAATAGATAAGTTTGTAAAGATATGTAATCGTTTTCGAAGTAACAATTAGCAAAAAATGAATTTGCATACAAATCCAGGCTGTAGTTATTAATACTACCAGATTAATTGTATGATATTGACTTTGGCAGTATAATTTATTGCATTGGATATGAGCCATTTAATCTACTCCAAACATGTAAGTAAATTGCATATAAAGGCAACCGGAAAAGATAAAATTATTTTATTGGATAATGTATATAATTGATATTGTGCATGCACTTTGGTTTTGTTTGGAAGCATATTTTCATTACACTCTATTCAACATTTTTTGAAAGGTGTCTGCTAAGCGAGCCAGCCAGTGGTGCCAGAGCAAGAACAATATACCTTATTTTGAAACTTCTGCAAAGGAAGCAATCAATGTGGAACAGGCATTCCAGACCATAGCAAAAAATGCATTGGCTCAGGAAAGTGAAGTGGAATTGTACAATGAGTTCCCAGATCAAATTAAGTTAACTGGAGAGCAGAAAGGCGCAAGACCTGATGCCTGTTCATGTTAATTAGGTGAGTAAATAATAGTACATTATGGAACTGATGTAATCATGGGTACAAGAGTGTGATATTACGATACAAGCATTTATTGTAAACTTCACAAGTGTGTGTTCATACCCATTACGTTGAGTTTCATACGGTACTTTTCCTACGACTTATGCTAACTTTTATAAGTTACTTTTACATTGAATCATTTCATAACAGTTCACATACAGAATTCAGCCAAGCCACCTAGCGGACAGCTCGCTACCCTTGCCTCAGGTGGCTTTGATGTTCCAGTCCCCTTGTGAGAGAGTATAAAAGTTGCGACAATAATTCCTACTCGCCATTTTCACTTTCTCTTATTTGTGGAGGTGCCAACTCCACCTCCGATTCACTAGACATTTTAAACTAAAGAATTGGCCGGTTTTTAAGGGTAACTACACAGCAGCAACATGTAACAAAATCACTTGCCTTCAGGTCTTAACATCAGTCACATGTTCCCTCCAATAACTACCACTGCACTAATTAAATACTATCAAAATGAAATTACCATCCAATTTATTCCATGTAAAAAGGAGTAATAATAAAACTGATTAGCATATTATAATATTAAATTCAGTTTTGATGTACTCAATCGAACGAAACATACTAGAAAGATTCTCAATGTTTAATTAAGTGTAAATACTTGGTTTGTAAACTTCTGTAATTGGTCAAGAACCTGTATCGTAATGAGTATCATTATGCAACAGGTTGCAGCCATCAAATGACAGAATAATATAATGGGAGTAGAAATATTCTTGTGTAGTAGGTTTAGTTATGTCCTCAAAACACTTTCCTGATCAAGAAATTGTATAGAATTTTCAATCCAAAAATATTTTAGTTTTGTTAGGTAGAGAAGAACTGCTTGAGGATGTCTTATAATAAATTATATTTTTTGTCCTCTATACTTTGTAACAGAATTGTTTTTTAAACTTTAATAACTTTTCAAAGAAAAAGTAAAGACTTGTGTAAATGTTCATAATTATATGAAGGTGTCTAGGACTATTTTGTGAATAATCCAAACCAGGTTGCCTGATATTATTTCAGAAGAAACCACTTAAGAAATTAACACTGGGACTAAATACTGCAGAATTGCCATGCCTCTTGTAAGGTAGTAACTTCTTCCCCTTTGGTGCTTTTCATGGGAACACATTTTTTAATTTTTTTATATACTAGATGAACTCCAAATTAAATTTGCTAGTGATCAACCAGTGCTCAAAATTAGACCATAATTCATTGAGTTTTAACTTTATTATCAAAGAGTATACTTGTATAATTATTGCATATTTTAAAAACATTGTTCTATTTTGTCATCTGCAAGGGTGTACAAATAAGTCATAAACGTGTGTGTTGTTTCCCTTAATTCCCTGCAATACTAGAAATTTGAAAACATGAAATGGGGATCAATACAAGAAACTAGTGTCATGACCTCAACAAGAAAAGTTGAATATAATGTCTCCAGTACTCTTTCAATTTGTTCAGTGAAAAAATAACATTACAAACTTTTGGAAAATCTAATATTTCTCATTAGCGAAGATTACTACTTCTGTTATTAATAATATGCTTTTCACATACCTACATGCAAATATGAAGTGAAGTATTTTTCTCTTAAATGCTAAACTTGAAATAAAACATCTAAAAATGTCTCATTTTGTAGATTAGCTGTTAGAAAACCAAATGTGGGTCCACGAAAATTAGGTTTTTAAAGCTCTAAACTGCATTGTTTCCTCCTTATGTACGATAGGATTACTGCCGAGTTGCATCTGCAAAATATATTATTTTATAGTATTAAATTGAATTGTAACACATTATATATAAAGATTAGCTTTCTGCACTCTTTCTCCATATAAACTTTAAATATGCCAATATCACACACTTTCATGTGCGCAGTATGCTTAAAAAGGGGTACAAAGTTTTCTTTTCACATATTAATATGTGGATGAAAGAGAAGCGTGCATAAATTGTCGCAGTGGATGAAAAAATCTTATGGTCTGGTAAATTAATCAGACCAAACTGTAGTAGTATTTTGGATGCTTCTATAACACTTCAAATTTTTATTTTGAAAATCAAGCAGGCTGTTTGTATTTTCACAGTAGTCATTGTGTGTGTACTTGTTTAGTTTGCCCAATAATTTATTTTTTCTGCATTATTGATGAGGTTCTTTAGAGGAATAAAAGATACTGAGAGTTGGGATTACTTTTTGTCATCTTGGATCTTTTTTTGACTTCCGTAAATTAATTGTAATACAGTAGTAAATGAGTATTCTAAGTCTTCTAATAACTAGTGTTGAAAAGCAGGAAAAACTCTGCCTCTATATCTCTTTTTGAATTGTTTTGACCAAAGTAAGATTAAAATGGTTTTGCTACTAACTTGTTAATACTAGGAGAAGAAATTTTGAGAATGCATCAATTGAATAACAATTTAATATCCTTGTGATCTTTAAGAAGTTATTAAAAGTTTCAATCCCAAGACAAAGTAATCCTGTTTTGCATGTTAGACAAAATGTTAGTGTGAAAATTTACAAGTAGTGATGGTCCATAAAGGGCAAACATATTGAAATCAAACTTGCATTTTAATCCATTCTAAATAGGACTTTGTTGAGATCTTTTCCAATATAGTTAAGAATTAAGAGAGATACTGAAGAACTAAAATACTTGAATTTCAGTGACTTCTACATTTCTAGGGTTGTAGATTTGTTATAATACCACAGTATTATATCAAGGATTCAAGAAACTAAAGCAAAAGTTTTTATAAGCTATTTATGCATGTTTAAATTCTCTCATCCTAAACCCACACAAAGAATTAAACCCATAGATACACAAAAATGGCAGAGAGATACAAGCCATGAAGAAGAAGAGAACCACGGAGACTGAAGAAGTGGACAGGCCAGGAACACCTCAATGACAATTGAGGAAATACTGGAAAGGAGGAAAGGCCAAGTGGCGTAAACCTCAAAAGTTCATGATGATGAAATTCTCTGAACCATTACTTTCATTATTTTCCTTAAATTATTAAGAAATGAATATAATTTATATAAAAAATTATAAAATATAATTTATGAATCCTTAAAATACTAAATATTACTGTTTTATGTATTACAGTCGATAAAGAGTCTTCAAATTCATCTTTACAAGTGTGAGCGTGTTTTTGTTTTTTGTTTTTACGCGGGTAGGTGGAAATCTTCTAAAGACACTGGGTACCCGGGCTACGCAGCG
Organism: Teleogryllus occipitalis; assembly: GCA_011170035.1. Lineage (NCBI taxonomy): Eukaryota > Metazoa > Arthropoda > Insecta > Orthoptera > Gryllidae > Teleogryllus > Teleogryllus occipitalis. The sequence continues at coordinate 116,214 of BLKR01001400.1, forward strand.
TGTGAAATCTTTACTCACTAAAACCGAACCTTCCTTCTCCTCCGTCCTCTCCATGGAACCATCTAAAGGTTACTTCGCGGAGAGTGGAATAGTGACCTCGTCACATGAAATTAGTCAGGTGAGGAATTACGGAACTTTCTCTAGGCATCTCAATTCCATCGTTATATCTTGTGCAAAATTGCACACCACCCTCCAATTGCTGTCACAGACAAGCATGCGTGAAACTGTTTTCTTGAGTCAACTGGCCTATACAAAGTATCTCAGCAGTGGCTAGTCGAGGTTCGAAACGTTGGCACTGAAAAAACGTTTTCGGCATCGTCAACATCAGGTTCACACACAGGACAATTAGGGGTATCACCTAGTTAAAACTTCTGAAGGTAAGCTCTGAAGCAACCATGTCCTGTTAGAAATTGCGTGATGTAATAATTTACCCCGCCGTGCTTTTCACTGATCCACGATTAAACTGTAGGAGTCAATCGGTATGTCCATCTCCCATTGGAGGACGTATCCCATCGTTGCCACTCTGCTAGCTTTTCCAAGCAGTTCTGCTTCCCGTCTCTTTTGTCATAACACCTTTGCCATTCAAGGACCATTATATTCTATTGAAGTGCGCACGTGGGTGTGTGTTTCTGAGTTTGGCTATCTGCGGATCTGCGAGGTTGTAGGAGATCGCCGGATGCAAGTGTGTGTGTGTGTGTGTGTGTGTGTGTGTGTGTGTGTGTGTGTGTGTGTGTGTGTGTGTGTGTGTGTGTGTGTGTGTGTGTGTGTGTGTGTGTGTGTGTGTGTTTGTAAGTGTGTGTGTGTGTGTGTGTTTGTAAGTGTGTGTGTGTGTGTGTGTTTGTAAGTGTGTGTGTGTTTGTAAGTGTGTGTGTGTGTGTGTGTGTTTATGTGTGTGTGTGTGTGTTTGTAAGTGTGTGTGTGTGTGTGTGTTTGTATGTGTGTGTGTGTGTGTGTGTGTGTGTTTGTAAGTGTGTGTGTGTGTGTGTTTGTAAGTGTGTGTGTGTGTGTGTGTTTGTAAGTGTGTGTGTGTGTGTGTGTTTGTAAAGTGTGTGTGTGTGTGCTCAGGGTGTGTGTGTGTGTGTGTGCTCAGTGTGTGTGTGTGTGTGTGTTTGTAAGTGTGTGTGTGTGTGTGTGTGTGTTTGTAAGTGTGTGTGTGTGGTGTTTCAGGCGTGTGTGTGTGTTTCAGGTGTGTGTGTGTGTGTTTGTAAGTGTGTGTGTGTGTGTTTGTAAGTGTGTGCTTGTAGTGTGTGTGTGTGTGTTTGTAGGCAGTGTGTGTGTGTGTGTTTGTAGTGTGTGTGTGTGTGTTTGTAAGTGTGTGTGTGTTTGTAAGTGTGTGTGTGTTTAGTGTGTGTGTGTAAGTGTGTGTGTGTGTATGTGTGTGTGTGTAAGTGTGTGTGTTTGTATGTGTGTGTGTGTGTGTTTGTAAGTGTGTGTGTTGTGTGTGTGTTTCTGTAAGTGTGCGTGTGTGTGTGTGTGTGTGTAAGTGTGTGTGTGTGTGTGTTTGTAAGTGTGTGTGTGTGTGTGTGTGTGTTTCTTTTTTACTTAAAAAATCATTCGTCGATCGCCCTCTTTCCCGCCTTCCTCTGTCGCTCGCCGTCTTTCCCGCCTTCCTCTCTCTCTTTCATGACTCACTCCATATGATAATCTGTTTCTCAGATTCATGTTTATTTAGCTCACTCAAAAATGTTTTGAACTCAGCCCTTGCAGTACTGGATCTTCTGGTATCACCTTCGGTCCGTACAATATGATATACCTTTTTACTTGGCAGTTTGAGTTAACTTACACCTGTAAAAGAAGCTGTTGCTAATCAAAACTAATTACTATAGTATTATGCAAACCAAAATTTTATAAAGTTCTTTCATTTGTAATTTTAATCTTCCTTGAAGTGTGTTCATGCACCAATAATTGCTATTTGATCCCCATGGTTTCTTTCTCAATCACCGTATTGCACAGTCTACCCAGTGAATTGCTGTGCAGCCCACAGGAATACTAATTGCATCAAGTTGAATAGTTATTATGCTAATATCATTAGATGAGATTATTGCATGTAATGTTTTTTCTGTACATGGTTATTGTTGATTCCAACACCCGAAGGGTGTATCATTATAAATAATTCCCATTCTGATGCGAAGTCACAACATGTTAGTTTGAAATGTAGGTATGAAGAATGTGGTACACTCATAAATAGCAAATAGAACATTTTTATTTGGAATTAAAAATTTGTTTGCAGTCCAAATGTTTTTCCACAATCATTATTTCCAAAAGAAATGTTCAATGTGTAATACATTTCATTGTATGAAGGAAAACAGTGCGTTATCTGATTAGCCAAATAACCCTATTTTGCCAAATTTTTGACATGAGAACCTTTTCATGATATGTGAATGAAATAAGTGTCAAGGAACTGCAATATGTGGAAGGGGTTGTGCATAATAATTATTAGTACTAACTAATTAGTATGTAGTTGAAGTGCTTGTGAATTGAATTTACCATTGACATTTTGAAATATATATTCACATTATTGAACCATGAAAAATGTTACAGATGGGGTATGAAGATCCATCAGGCTCTTCTCTGCAACCCAATGTATGCTGTGTGGTTGAGATCACACCTGTGAAGAAACTGTACCAAAGGTTTTAACATGGGGATATATATCTTAGCCATCAAGTGAATGAGAAGAATGGGGATAAAGTTAAAAAATGAAGAAAAAAGATCAGAGGCTGTTACTTGTATGAAGAAACATTGTGTTGCTCTGTATTTTGATGTAATTCTTTTCTTCACAATTTTTTATGAGAAGTTGTTTGACGTGTGTGATTGAGAAAAATTGGGATGCGTTTCTTTTTGTATGTTTGTGGTCTTTGCTTTATTGATACTACATAAATGATGTTACATCTTTTTATGGTCTTTTGCTTATTGCAAATTATCAGGCCAGATATTGTATATGTGGAAACTTTACTTTAATTATTTTACTCTGAAGTGTTGATTATGTTATAATAGTGAGAATTATTTTGTATCGGCAATATAATGTTCATTTAATTGTAGAAAACTTGTGTAGATTGCAATAATGGAAGTTGAGTAGGATCTGTGGTATTTCTTATTTTTTGTGCTTGTTTTAAGGCACCTGTTAACTTCTTTCAGCTTTATGTAAAAAAAAAATAGAATTGCTGGGCAAATTATCTTATTTCTAAAAGAAATATAATAATTTTTTACTATTAAAAATTGTGTACAGAAATATGAATTAATGATACCAGATACCTATTCTTTTAAAAAATTACATTCATACTTTTGATGTTCATTTGAAATATGTTAGCAAGTTAATAGTATTATTAGGACTTTTCTGAGAGAATCATTTTTGCAAACTGTACTGCACTAGGAAGTGATAGTTCATTATTGTTGACCGATGATGAACAAAGATAATGCTTGTGTGGATTTTCAGTCATGCTCTGCCTTGTAGATGTCACAAATTATTTCCCACTAGGGCAGTATTGTTCAGTGAATATTAATATTAATTAAATAATAAATTAATCTAATTCGGACATATATTCAAATAATAAATGTGGGTTGACGTAGAAGTACACTATTAAAGATCTCTTTCTTAGTTTATTTTGTGTTTCTTGCTTCCTTCTGTTGGTCGTATTCCTACAGCTACTACAACCACAAGCACCACCACCACCACCAATACTACTACTGCTGTTGTCACCCTTCATCTGGTATTACTGGCATCACCAGTACCAGAGTCGTTCTTTACTTTTATTACAGTTGTTTTACACTTATTATTATTAATCAGCATCACCGCCACTACTACTAACACCACCACTACTATCACTCCTACCACCACTATCACTCCTACCACCACCACCACTATCACTCCTACCACCACCACTATCACTCCTACCACCACCACTATCACTCCTACCACCACCACTATCACTCCAACCACCACCACTATCACTCCTACCACCACCACTATCACTCCTACCACCACTACTATCACTACTACCACCACCACCACAACCACTACTACTACTACTACCTCCTCCATAATTACTGTAGCGGTACTCTCAATGCTTGCTTTTTTACTACCTTTTTGTACTAGTCTCCCTAATTTTGCTCATATTCTCATTTTAAAAATTGAATGATCAATTTGTTATACATAATCTTGAGTATATTAATTCTTCAAAAACTTTTTGTAGGAAAACTGAGGAAAACAATCACAGCTGAAAACTAGAACATTTGGAAAGAAAGACTGGACTTTAGGAGCTTGAGGCTCAGAGTATTCCATTTTGAGTTTTTATCTGAGAGACTGCTTTGATGTCTCCCTACTTTATTTATTCAAAAATGTCATTGGATTAAAATTGTTTATGTGGACGTAGTATTATTGTATATAAATACAGTAACAGTGCAACTTGAAAGGTAACAAATTTGTTTATTATTATTTTTATTATTAGAAAATTGTCAACTTTGAATCCAATTTTTTAAGATAGCTGGCTTTGATTTTTATTACATAAAAAAATGCATTTTGCAAAGTTTTAAGAGACCCAGGATGTTATGGTAGGTTCCAGTGTCAAGATAGACATAGTTTCAATAACTAAATTTGATGTTAAAAAAATTGCTGGGTTTGAAACTAGCCCCCTCATATGGTAATTTAATTAAATTGTGTGTTTTTAATACAACTTAATTACTTTGGAACACTTTCATTGTGCGAGATTGATGTTAAAAAATGTTAAAATTAACATAGTTATAAAAGTATTTTGTTTGGTAGCTAGTATTTCTTCTTTGAAAATGTTTACTTTCTTCCCCATCCCACAAATGACTATTTTTTGACATTCAAACGTTCTATTTGATAATTTTTAACTTCGTCAAATGCTGAGAGGCTTGCTACAGCTACAAACACAACTACCACCATTGCTATAGGTACAACTATCACCACCACCACCACCACCACCACCACCACATACTACTAGTGTATTTTTGTTTTATGATTTTTCATGCTTTTCTATTCTAAAACTTATAATTGTTTGAAATTTGATAAACTGAAATTATAAGTTTAATTAGTTTTCATGAACATTAAATGCACTTACAGTAAATGATGAATTTTGTTGTGTAATTTAAGCTAAATTGCTTGTCATGTTACAGAGCTGTCTGTAGTTTAAAAACAGTACTACAATTTTGTAAAACTTCCTTTCTTTCGTAAAATAGTAACACATACCTTCCCTTTACAAATACATTGGTTATATTTTACTTCTGCATTATGTATGGTTTGTGAATATATGTATATACATATTGGTGAATCTGTATTTTGTGTATACATATTTAATTACACCTGTACACATTAATTTGAACAGTCTGAGTTTGATTTAAAAAAAGTCTATCCCTGTTAATATCATAACTGTAACATATTGTATGTGTATGAGTGTGTATCATTCTGAATGGCAGTTGTATATAGTTTATTTTTGGGAGTTGATGCTAGGAATAGGTGTAATGCATGCTTGTAATTATCATTTGTAGGCATATGTACAAAATTTAAATGAAAAATTTTGAAATGTGTATTGTGTAATTTATAGTTAAATATAGTGTTTTAATTTCCATGAACAGCATTTACTGTGAGTGCAATTTTTTAGTGTGTGGTCTACAGTGAGACAACTTCTTTCAGTTACTGTTTGTTAATCAGATACTTTTTTTATTCTTTTTGTTGCAAACCTTGAAAAGTTTTCCTTATATTGTGAAAAAAATGAAAAAAAAAGAATGAAGGTTTTGCCTAAATTGAAGTAAATGTGGCAATGTGTAAAATAGCCACAAAGGAATGATATTATAATTACAAATAATGTTAAGTGTGTCTGGTAAATAATGAAATAAATGAAATACTTTTGTTGTTTGATTTCCAAAAGTGAGAGTTGCCATTAGTCTGATAATCTCTGATGAATATCCCCTCTTAACTTCAGAATTTTTTTAACAGGCTCGTTATGGATGATAGAAAAAAATTTCTGATTTGAACATCTTTTATAATTGTAATCTTAAGGCATAGAACTTGAAATTTTGGTAAAATCAGATATTCAGACATTATGGGGAGTCTTACTCTGCAACAAGTGTTGTCCTTTTGCCCCACAAGATGTATAACTTTCAACAGTATGTATATGTATGGGGGGAATCCTGGAATAATTAGGAAACAAGTCACTGTTGTTTTCCTCTTCCGTTTCAATACTTTTTTGGAAATTATTGGATTTTTTTTTTTTTTTTTTTTTTTTTTGTCCTGTCCTGTCCTGTCCTGTCCTGATCACACTTGGTGAAATAATTTTCTTTAAATGTGTGTTGAAATAACATGTTTGTGTGCATTTACAAATACTGTGTGGCAGAAACACTTCTTTGATAGCAAAGAAAGAAAAAGCTGTTGATATCCTACATGTGCCCATGTGATTCACAGGTATTGAGACATGGAATGTCTTATGGTTGGTTTGCATGGAAAAATGTTTCATTGCGTAGACTTGCAGTTTTTCTATGTATTGTTCAAACTACAATTTGGCCCTTTATCAGTTGATATTTATCAATATTTATGATCAACCTATTGAAATGTTGTGAATTGTTAATTTTTTCTAGTTAAAGAAATAAAAGAAAAATTCATTAAGTACTATTTGGAGTTATTTGTTAATAATTACTAAAAGTAACCAGCATGACCGTGAAAGTGATGTCTAAATTGATGGTTATAGAGAACTTGCAGAGAGAACAATATTCATATTCTGCTTTCAGAAAATGCTCATCAGGTGATTATCTCACTCCCAGTGCATCTTATAATTTTAAAAATTAATTCTATGTATGATTAAACGTGCTTTACTAATTCATCTGACATTAATTGCTCATTGGATTGAGATAACAACTCTGATATATTATGTAATTTTTTCATGAAAAGTGATGAAAATTTTCATTTGAGTAGCAAGGATGGTAATGAGCATCTGTGTTGCTAGATAAATTCTGTATCTTGTCTGAATTTTTATCACTTGTTGCAGAATTGATATTGAATAGATGAAATTGACTATGCAGTTGTAGTGGCAAAGAACTTTTTGCATGTTTAAATAAGTGATTTGTTACAAATGTTATTTCTATTGATCTTACTTCTCTAGATTACTTTTCAGATTTTCCATTACCTTATATGCCTTATTCCACATGTTCAGATCTAACAATTAATCGCTCATGCCATTGAAATTATATAATGAATTGTAATTACTAAAGAAAGCTGTTTTCTTAGTTTTTCTTTTTTAAACATTCCAAAACAGCCATTAACAATGAAAGTAATGTCAAAGAGTTTTGCAGTATAAGGTACAGTGAGTGAAGTTTACACAGCAATGGCTCACAATGTGCTATGTATTTAAGTATGGTATTGCTAGCTGTTCAATTTAATTTGTTGATAGAAGTATTGAAATTTTTGTTCTTTCAGGGTAATTAATTGACAATTTACTGATAACTGACAAAATATTGGTAATCACTCCAATGTTACACTTGCGTCCTTTACATCTATGTTTCTCAGCAGTGAAATACATTGTTCATTATATTGTTTTGAGAAATAAATAATTTCTTTTTTTATTTTATTATTAATTGGGAGGTATGTTATTTTAACCCTTAATTAGGCACATGGGCAGTAGTCACAACTGGGCTAATGATGTGTTATGTCCCACTTCATTTGCTTGGTATACAGGCTACTAACATAACAAAACTTTCAAATAAATTTATTTGGAAATTTTTTATCCAATTTTTATTTAAAAAAATAATCATGAAAAATATATTCATTTTTCTCCCAATTGGACATAATCAAAATATTATGTATTTGTGACTGTCTAGAAAATTTTGTTTTCAGGGATGTGTTCTCCACTTTTTAATAATAGGAATGCAGGTGTAATGAGGGTCACTTTTTGGTTTTTCAATATAAATCAGTACAAATTGTTTCTATGAACAAGTATGTGCTTTTATACCACAGATTAGTTATTAAGCTTGTTTTCACCATAAAAAAATAAACAAAAATTCACTAAAACCCTCTCAAATATCGAATTTCCAAAAATTTGCATTTGACCCTCATTACCCTTACATGCAGATAATGAAAGTCGCTAAAGAAATATGAAGCCAAATGAACACTGTACTCGTGGCTCATTGCTAAGTCGCAAGCCTTTCACCACAGATCCGGATTCGATTCCCGTCGAATCTCATGTGAAATTTGTTGCAACAAAACGAGTTCGGCTGCTTCACAAGGGCTAGTCCAACCCCTGTGAAGTGTCCTAAAAACCCTACCCCTATCCTAATTCTGGCCGCTGGGTAGTGACGCAGGAGCGCGTGGTAGGAGGCGCGTACGCGGAGATGCTACCTGGCGGTCCTCTTGACAACCGACTGCGACGAGACGCGACAGACAATATTAAAAAGCGCTGTTAGTAATGGGAGGATTACTCCGAGAAGCGCCAAGCGCTCAACGCCCCCCAAGGGGCTTGGAGACGCGTTGCAAAGTAGATGCAACAAATTTTAAAAAAACATTAGTACTTAAACAGTATTCATTTTGCTTAGAATAATCGTAGGCGTCTAATAATGTGACTTTAGGTTGTCCAAGATCATCAGCATTGGATCCTGGACAGTTGGTCAAGTAAGGCTTTTCAAGTGTTAGAGCCATTCCAAGAATTCTTCATCTGTCCAGCCATTCTCGCCACGTGTGTAGGTCGCACCACGGGGCCATTTAAACTCATTCAGATCAATAAATTATTTTGTTTGGGTCAGTGGCAGTCACTGCGATAATGAGAAAGTCCACCATTAACCCATAAGCAAATTTTTATCATGACTTCTCATAAACTTGTATAGAATGTTTAAAATTATGTTATGTTATGCAGTCAAATGATTTGCTAAAGCACTTCTCTTCCAACAAATTTTGTCTTCCAGAAATCTCCAAGTTTACGTGAGTGGGACCTTATTTCTGAGAGCTCTTTCTAAAATCTACCACTCACTTTTCGGTCACGGTCTAAATTTAATTTAAAATTTTTTGACTTTTTAAGAAAAAATTGTTATGAAGAAAATAAAAATTGCCTATGTTTAACAAAATATTTTGCACAAATTCTCTTGTTTTGAAAAATTGAACATGACATTACTTTTATGTTTTTCATACACCACGTGATAGGGGATTTCTTTTCTAAATTTATTAACTGGATTTATTCACTTTTTCAATTCCAGAGCCATGTAATATGAGTTTTTCTGCCAACAATTCGCCATTTTTCGCGCAGCATTACATAACTTTCTCTCTTCCGCGGTAGCGCTAGCGAGAAAGTAAAAATATTTTTGAAGAAATAACAAAAAATCATTTTTACTGTCTTAGAACACTAGAGCAGGCTCGAAAAAATCACAAAAGTTGCTCTCACATGATTCTTTAGTTTTTTCAGAAATTACACAAATGTATACAGAATTGTTGTGAATTTATTTCAAATTTTTTCGACTGCTGGCCTGTGGCTAAAAAAATAAAAACCATTTTTACCATTTTCACCCCTTTAAATCATCTTGTCTGAAAATATACTTCGAAAATAACTCCAACAGTTCTGTGAATTTATTTTAGTGTTTATTATATATTTATATACATTGTTGTAGCCTCTGGGATGGCTCATGGGTAGCGTACTAGCTTCCGTGCTGTGGTCCCCGGATTCGATTCCCGGTCGAGGCAGAAATATAGTTGTAGCTTTCCTTCAAAATCGTCCCAGTTTCTGTAGCTGTGTGACGAAGAGAAGTTCAAGCAGGCGGATCTTTCTAATTACGGTGAAGAGAATACGTCATGTTCCCCTCATGTCGCTCTTAACTTCAAGCGTGGGAATTTCACTAGGCTCAGGCAAGGGGGACACCGGTAGCTGGCCGGCGAAGTCGGACTACCGACCCAAAACGCCAAATACATACATACATTGTTGTAGCACCCAGTAATATTTCGACTTTGGAATGTATTTACAAATTATCATGTTTTTGTAGCTTTCTAAACAGCGTGAGAGATATTTAAAAAAATACATATTTAATTTTTGAAAAAACAAAAGACTACAATAAATTGAACTTAGTGTTATTTTTAACAGTGCAATTAGCACTACCATTTCGTAAAATGGTTGCAAAAATTGGAGTCATTTTTGAGAAAATGGCGTTTAAGCGTTACTAAAAATGCGGAATTTTGAGCTCTTTTAACAGAAAACTCTTTGAGTTTCCGAGAAAGTTTATATGACATTATTTAAAGCACATGTACTCATAAACACAATGATGTGAACAAATTGTCGCTAATGTAAATAATAACGTGAGATACAAGTCAAAATTTTAAATTTTTGTAATTTTTGAAAAAGATAAAAGAATGTAGCAATATGGTGGTTGTCATCTTGTAGAGTGCATTTAGCACTATTTCTACCAAAAATTTAAAGAAAATATTTGGACACTTTCTCGGTCTGAGGGGACTCCAAAACTTGTTTTTCCGTTAAAATTCGAAATCGTCTTTCCGTAGCATTACATAACCTTCTCTGAAATAAAATTCATACAAAACAAAACTTGATTTCGAAAATACGATTATCGCATTCCAGAAGTTTCTCAACACGCACTATTGTTTGACACGTTTTACACAAATAAAATTATTCTGTTTCGACACTTTCACTGCCCTGCAGTAGCGTGCATTCCAGGTATGCTAGATATGCTGCGCCTACCCTGGAGAAAAGACTGTTAAATGTAATTATTATATTTTGAAATCACCACTTACGCTATAGAGAATTAAGCTTAGTTTTTAAAATTCTGCCAAGTAAGGGTACACTGGCTTGCGTAGGCGCGCGGCCCTTCATTGAGCATACACAGTTGTTGCTGATAAAGACAGAAAGCGATTGATAGAGACGGAGGTAGTAGGCGCCGCAACCCGGCCCGAACTGAGCATAACGTTGTTCTCCATCTAAATACATTAGGCAGTTTGCGCATGCGCTCATGACTTTCTAGAAGCTCCATTTGGTTGTATGCAGCACGCTGGTAAGCGCCGCCACCCGGGCCCACGCCGCCCAGGCTGGATCAGAATTCATCTTGCAGATGTGTTCGCATGTGTACGAGCTGACACACTGGTATAAGCGCCGCCTGTCACGTAATGCCACGGTCTTCTTCTTGTGGATTTATTTGATCTGTGCGTGGTATTCACACTGTACATATTATTTTTGAGGGACTGTTATTTTTGTGTGCACTGTCTTTTTGTGCTACATAACGGTATAATACTGTGCTATGGCAGAAAATGTATTTAAAATTGAGGATATTAAAAAAACATTCAGTTGTACTTTTGTGGAGAAAAGTAAATTATTCGTATAGGGAGGCCTGTTCCAGAACATGTCTTTAGTCAGTTCTTTGCGCAAAGAAAAGGGAAGGGAGCATTTCCGCTACTTTAACGACTCAAAATATGAAAACACCAGTTGGTTAATAGGAAACAAGAAACTAATAATTTATCTTGCTGGGCCAGGATCAGTGTTTTCCCATGTTCGTAGTGTGAGGAATAAAGAACGCTATAAGAATTTGCAGTCTCTTAAAAACAATCACAAAATGATCGATAACAGAGTCAGTTGTATCCACTTATTCAGCTGGCCAGTTTTGCAGTGTCAACATTGCAACTTAAATTCATTAGATGTAACGCAACATAATTACACAGAACGAATAGTTATATTAAAATGCCTGATTGACGCGACATTTTTTTTTTTTCAATGCAGGAATTACCTTTCGGAAGGCATCGTAAAAATGAGCTGGTACTTACTTAAAATTTGCCAAAACATTTAAAAGGCACAGAATTCAAAATGATTTGCAATTAGTAATTTCTTGAGTAAATTTATTAAAGAAAACATTTCCATGGCCCAGCATGTTGAAATTGTTTTAGATGAAATATAAATATAGATAAATAAAGATAAAATAGTCATTGATCAGATGCTACATCGAGAGAAAGAGGGCAGTACGAAGGAAGCTTCTTAAGAGTCGTGAGTGTTGCCAAAAGAGCACGAATAATAGTGTCTCTTATACGGGATACAACGTTCATTACGTTCCGAAAAATAAACGAGTATTTACGACGTGTGAAGCGTTCAAAAGGCAGAGGTTGATAATTGACTTTTGGTTCACTGAAAATTGTGGGCGCATATGGGGAGGACTAGCGTTATTCCAAAAACGCAATAATAATAATAATAATAATAATAATAATAATAATAATAATAATAATATTTTTGATATAATTATTTAATTTAAAACAGAGAACTGAATAAATTTTCGTTTTTTCTTCTAAAACAGGCTCCAAATCGCATTCTTGCTATTTACAGAGCTTACCCAGTCGAATTGGTAACCGCACGCCCCTGCTGCCCTGGTATACATGGTGATAATGAAAGATTCTTACACAAACACACCCACGCACACACACAAACTCATATTCACAACAGCGCTCTCAAACTATAACTCAGCTGTAACTGCAGACCGAAATACGCACCATGAGAGATAGCAAGGGACTTGCTTCCAGAACGGTCAACTTTAAACAAGAAATCATCAAATTTGAATCATGTACGTACATTCCTAACATATTATTGAATACTTTTCGATTATCTATGGGTTGAGCATACGCGCAACATAAGCACGAGCCGCTACTGTTTTATAATATGTTACGAATATACATTTTCGTTTTAGTGACATTCCAAATGTCCAGAACACGTGACTTTTGGTAGTTCGGAGGGCAGCACCGTCGCCTCTGGGTGGGAAGCGGCAGGCTGCTAGAACATAGATTAACACATTATTCATCCATGGCTAGAAACCGTGAGCTTATGGATAAAACAAGACATAAGTGTCGATTTTCTTTTAAAACGTCGTGGACAATCTTCGTTGGAGACTTTCCTCTGGCTATAATGGTTTACAAATGTTTTTTTGTGTAAAAGCTAAGCCATCTTCTTCCACACATTTGTGTAAAAGCTTAGCCGAAAAATTACGTACGTTACCAAATGAACTGTCTTTTTTCCTGTCACCGGGGCTATCAAGCCGTGTTCCAATTGTTTTGCAAGAAATAGCATCAAATGTTCATTAGAACTTGTCAAGCAAAAGATATTAAAAATACTTTTCATATAAAATGTTAACATTAAAATCGTTGGGAATAACAATTAATATTTTAAGCGCGTGACTAAAGTATTGAAATTCTACCATCAAAATTAGAATTCAACACAGAAAACTGGAAAAAAATTTTAAAAATATGCAAAAGTGTAAGATTTATACTTGTAAATAGTCATATATATTTATTATAATTAATATATTGAAAAAGTCATATTTGAATTATATTAACTTACTGTCGAAAGTTCCTCCACTTCGTGAAAAATTACGAACATTTTTGGGACGGTGTTTACGAACACTCAGGATTTTTTCCAAACGATTATTAAAGTTTAATGTAGGTAACATTTCTCTGATAATAATGAATACAAATTTCTAAAATAAATATTTAAAAAGCCGACAGTTTATACAAATGAACGGAAGGAGTCACTTCTTCGCTAATAGCACAAGGCCTCGAAATTCGTTGACACGTTTGATATCCAATGAAATGGTACCTCGAACCAAATGTTTCATATATTTTCATTTACTATAAAGCAGCACCTTATCATCATCGCTAAGGTCATGATAATATTTACTTCGAAACATTTTCAAAAAGAAAAGGGAGCGACTTGACGTGTGTTGATAAAGTAGTTTTAAATCCAATTTGTCCACGAAATTCGCATCCAGAACCTAAATAAGCCGAAAGAAAGCAAATATCATTGTAAATAAAAATGTTATAGTACACGCACCTCGGAAATCGCATAATACAGCAAAAAAATTAGTAATTCTCTCGGAATCGCTTACGGGCACAGCAGAGGTTGCCACCCAAAACTTTCCGGACAAAAGTTGTGACGTTATTCTGGACATCTCTATATCGACGTATATGAAATCATTTTGAACCAACGAGCGCTCTCTCGGGCGTCTGGTGTTCTGCCTTGCACCATGTCACGCTCTTGGTACTATGCTTCAGCACAGAGCTCAAACCCGGGAGAAATGACTCAGGATATCAACTGATGTCACTGCAGTCCTTCTGACCGGGAGGTCTTAGGTTCAAATCCCGGCGGTGGCAAGATTTTCGACACTAGCTTATCAGCTAGGTCGAATTCAGTCTGAAGGAGAATTCTAACGACCGGCTGCTCTGAACCGTTTTCCGTGGTTTCTCCGATCAACACCACGCGAATGCCGAAGCAGTACCCTAACAAACGGATCGCGCGCGATTTTTCCTTTCTCTTCCTTGTTCAACCTCCCCTTACACACACCTACACTACTGTCCACATTGTTTAAAAATCTGAAAAAAATATATATTATAGAATGTTATAAGACTCATTTTAGGGGAAAATATTGAGAAAATACTCCAACGGTATCACGTCGAAAATTAATTTCAAAAATTTATTTATTTATGTTCTATATGAATTTGGTTTCAAAATTCGTTGACAAAAATGCCTTCAAATTGAGCTAAGTTTCTCGGTCTTTGATTTTTTTTCAGACTGATACACGAAATAGATGCTGAGAAAAAAAATAAAATATGCAAAACACGCTTCTCGATATAGCTCTGCAACAGATTGCCGTAGGAAGCCGGTTTTTGTGAATTTACGTCATTTCGTATTCTCTTCTAAATGAGCATCGCGATTATCGATTTGGTTTGGGGGCACTTTTCACTGCCTTATTCGGCTATACCCTTTGTAATGAAAATTGTTCTGTTGTCCGAAAAAATGAAACTTTTTTGTTATAATAATGGAACCGACATTATGACTAAAAGAACAGATTCGCGTTTATAATAACAGAAAAGGGAAATTGTTAAATTAACATTGAATATAATAGAAAATATTCAGTTGAGATAACAGGTTCTCTTTTTTCTTAGTGTACACTTGGCATCAGACAAATAACATGCATTAGTTACATTATATCTTACATTACAATGGAAATGTTTTTCAATATAATGTAATATAATATATAATATAATAAACTCTTTTACACATCATCATTCGTATATTTCCTCTTCCTCACTTTTTCAAAAATTGTAAACGCGCAGTTTTTTATCTCTAACACACTGTATGTTCACCCTAGAACTGCCGCAACATAGAAAAGTTAGTCAGTTGGTGCCTTTGTCGAATCCGTACGCTTTGTAGCGTAGATAAATGTCTTCCTTTTTGAAGATCTGTTAGAGAAAATCGTTTTACTACATGTACAACGGGCTAAAGTTTTCAGTTTGCCGACTACGCTTCCATAGATCACAAGGAAATCTGAAAAAACACATGATTTTTTTGCACCGCGGATCCACGAAACGTTGTTTCGTGAGAAGCACCTATCTTTTGGCATTTGAAATATTTAAGAACGCTAGGAAATTTGTTATACAAATAATTTATTTGATCATAATATACGTTGATTCGAGTGTCAAGACTCGTGATTTTTGGCACGAAACTGTTTTCTAAGTTAATAATAACTTTTAAAAGCAATATAATTGAAGGATAGTTTATTTATATGGAATATTCACAGCAATGCTGAACATTATCCCGCGCGTTTTATAGTAGGGAACTAATGTTCATCAATTTATTACTGTACATTATTAGCTCAGTATAATAAAATTATTGTTTGCTTTATTATTAATTTTCTTCTCAAAATACAAAAAAATAGTAAATCGTTTATAATATAAATTTGAAGATCCACGAAATGAAATGTTTTTAAAAAACTTGTCCCAACTTGGGGGGGGGGAGGTAGTTGTCCCCCCCCCCCTGAATCCCGCCTCTGGCAATAATTGATTGAACTTTTGTACTTTTAATAGCGAAATCCACAAACTTTTCGTCACAACACGTCGAAAATTAATTTCATTTTTTTCTATATGAATTTTGCATCAAAATTCTTTGATAAAAATTCCTTAAAATTGAACTAGGTTTCCCCGTCCCTGCAATTTTTTGCAGCCTGATACACGCAATAAATGCTGAGGAAAAATAAAATATGCAAAACACGTTGCTCGTATCTCTGCAACAGATTGCCCTAGGAGGCTGATTTTTTGTGAATCTACGTCATTTTGTATTATCTTTCATATGAGCATCGTGTTAGAGGATTTTTTCAAAATTTAGCAACTGGATTTATCTACTCTTTCGTTATCAGGGCCCGGCAATAAGACTTTTCCGACCGAAAATTCTTCGTTTTTTCGTGCAGCATTACATAACTCTCTACTGCGTAAACGATAGCTAGAAAGTAAAAATCTAAAAAAAAAAGTCCTAATGATTTGTGCTTTGAGACCAACTTTTGAGGGTTTTTTTCAAGTCTGTTTTAGGGTTCTAAAACAGTGAAAATTATTATTATTTTTTTCAAAAAGGTTTTTGCGTTTAAATTTGACACTGACAAAATATCAAACGCCGGTGTCAATACGAGTGTGTGGAAGGATATTTCATTTATACAATATACATCAGGGTAGTAAAATTTTCGAAATAAAATAATTTCATTTGTGTAAAATGTGTTCAAACAATAATATTTGTTGCAAAATGCTGAAGTGCGATCACCGTATTTTCGAAACGAAGTTCCTTTTTGTTTTGTAAAAATTATATTACGTCAGTTGTCTTAACGCCTAATTAATACAAAAACTTACGTGCCCAGTTACAATCAAAGCCAAAACCACGTGCGTTGGAGGGGTATAAAATTGACACGTACACTACGCATAAAATTATGCAAGTAATGTTTCAAGATAGAGTTTTATTATTTTCAATTAATATACATGAATTGCTTACATTTTATTGTATATTGATGTTCTGAATTTTGGAAATTACATTTCCGTCATTCGATGGAGCTGCAACTTCCGCTTTTTTTTGAGGCACCCACCGCCAGTGTTGGAACGACACTTCCATTATTAATGTATATTAATTTTTCATTTTTTATTGATTAGTAATTCCGGGGACGTCAACATCTAAGATCATTAATCCTGTAAACGTAGTGCATGTTTTCATCGGGAGTTGGCTGTTATCTTCCCCCGCTGGATGGTGTGAGCCGGCGACTTACCGTTGGCTAACGGGGTTTCCTCAACCAGCTATCTCCCACCAGTGGGGCACCGCCCCAGCCGAGACAAGCTCTAAGCTCCCGACACGTGTGTAGTGCATGTGAGTGCAAGTGTGTGTATGTAAGAGGTGAAGATAGGACAAAGAAGAGGAAGGAAAGATTGCGCGCGACCCCTGGCCGTTTGACAGGGCACTGCTCCAGCATTCGCCTGGTATTGATCGGAGAAAGCATGGGAAACTTCCGATCAGAGCAGCCGGCCGCTAGAATTCTCCTCCAGACAGCGACAGAACTTGACCTAGTTCTCTAGCCAATGTCGAACATCCTGCCACCGTCGGGACTCGAACCGTAGGACTTCCTGGTCAGAGGAACTGCAACTACGTCAGCTGATGCCCTGAACTACCTCTCCCAGTTCCTGGCATTGTTAGTTATAAAGTAAGATTTAGATTTCATTTTGTTTTAAAAGTTACCAACACATGTAAACATACACAAGGCGAACTGGTTTCTTCTGGATAAAGTATGTTAACTAATATTCCTTAAATTCTTAATTTGTTCAATATTCAAATTACAATCAGTTATAATATTATTCTCACAATTTCGTAATTCATTATTCATCTTTTCTAATAAACGTAAAATGAAAATGTAATAGAAAACTATGAAAATTAATGAAACAAAACCTAATTTTAAATTACGAATAAGAAATTATTAAATTAGTTTTATTTATATTGAGCAGGGGAGAGGGTGCAAATTATAAATTCTGGTTGAAACAAAGTTGGAAATTTTGGGAAACTGTAGAGAATTTATAGAGCTACAGCTTGTATTTGGGCCTTTTTACGTGTCAGAACATGTGTTATTCACACACACACACACACACACACACAATTCCCCCCCTTTTTTTGTTGATTACAAGGGTCAAATTCGTGAAATAAACGCGTGAACAAATTCTCGAATAGTTTTTAGTCTATAGAAAATTGAAAGAATGATTAAAGTTAATATTCACAAGCAAAGTAATTACAAAAAACTGATATAAGAACCTAAAAAACTTTTTTTTCATGTGCGAAGTTCTCCATGCAAATTGATTTAAATCCGGAGAACACTTTTTTGACATTTCAAATACGGTTCTCAACATAAAGTTAGTCTCTGGGGTGCACTTTTGCCTATCTTATTCCGCTCGCCCCCTTTATGTGCATATCCAGACCGTTGTCCGGATGAGCAGCTGTGTCTAGCATCCCTTGATTCTTGCTTCGTCGGTATTTGTAAGTTCAATATCTAGTTTACTCAAGTCTGGCAGAGCCGTCGCGAAGGGCGCAATGCTTCGATTGATTGATTGTTAATGATTCCGGGCGCGTAAACTACTGAGATCATTTGTCCCTTAAGTGTAGTGCATGTTTTTCATCGGGAGGTGGCGGTGATCTTCATTGGATAGCGAGATCTGGCGCCGACCTGCCGTCGATTAGCAGAGTTTTCCCTAGCCAGGTGGCTCCGACCAGCGGGGCACCGATCCAGCAGGGACAGTCCCCACCGGTCTCCCGGCATGTGTGGTAGTGTAGTGCATGTTAGTGTAATTGTGTGTAAGGGGTGAGGTTAGGACAAGGAAGAAGAAAGGTCGCGCGCGGTACGTTTGTTCGGGTACTTGCTCCGGCATTTGCCTGGTGTTGATCGCAGAAGCCACGGAAAACTCCCGATCAGAGCAGCCGGCCGCTAGAATTCTTCTCCAGACAGCGACTGAATTCGACCTAGCTGAAAAGCTAGTGTCGAAAATCCTGCCACCGCCGTCGGGATTCGAACTTTGGACCTCCCGGTCAGAGGCACTACAGTGACTTCAGTTGATGCACTGAACCACCACTCCTGGTCCGATTCTCCGAAGAGGGTTCTCAGCACTGATTAATGTGTCAGGGGTCGTCCATAATTTAGTAATGGTAGTAATTCGTAGATCGCGTGCGATCCTTGGTGATCCCCCTAAGAGAATATTCAAAGCAGTTTGGGTGCCTGCCTCTTTTTTGACCCAGGCTTCCTTGGAAGCCCACTTCCGACGTGAATCTAGGGACCTTTCAAGCAGGCGCGCCTCGCGGGTGGTCACTGATGTGCCTGGGGTGTGACTCACTTTCTCTCTAGATTTCACGCCCTTCGAAAAACCCACGCACCTCGGCCGGAATCGAATCCGTGCACTGGTGATTCAGAGGCCAGTAAGCTAACCCTTACCCATCGAGATGCTGCCCATAAGTAACGTTACGCTAAAGACGGGGAGAGGGGTGGGGGTATTAGTTTATTGTTACGTAACATTCATATTTTTTTGAGATTTTTCAACATTTACTGAAATATTTCTTTTTTCAAATCTTATACCAAAACATTACAATATCAACTAATTAATTTATTTTAAATACATAAATTAAAGATATTAGATCTAAATTGTTACAATAAATGGAAATATTTTTTCATCCATTTTTTATTTAATCTGTAAGAATACCAAGAAAATGTTCAAAACTAATATGTAGTATATTGTGACGTCACCACATGGCGGCCAGAATTTCGAACATCCTTAGAAAGTGTCGAAGATGGTGAGCAGGCGGGAGGGCATCCGGTCGGCTAGTTCAAAGACTGTTAGTAGCTTTAGACAACTGAAAAGGGAGCCATTAACACTCCGAGACGCAAGTCGGCCGGGCAGAGGGTCCTGACCCCCCGACGGCGGACAGGGGAGGCTGGCTTGCTATGTGGTCCCAGAGCCACCCGCACGTTCAGAGAAGCTAGGGGGGGGACATGACCGCCAAGAAGCTAGCTGGCCGGAAGGAGGAGTTCGTTTAGAGATCGCCTCGCGTGCGGACGCAACTGCGGCCCGTTAGCAGTAGTGCACTCCTTGGACACTGCGAGTGCGTAGCACCGGGTGTCAGGACACCGGCGCGGTAAAGCGTCTGGGTGGAGGATGCACTAGCCGGGAGATGGGAGCAGTGTGCGTGGAGTCGCGGAGGTAGATTGCGAACGTAAACCCAGAGCTGTAAATACTTGTATATTCTGTAAATAAATATCATTGTAACTAGAGCTCGTGTGTGAGTAGTCATTTCGCTACCACGACGCCACAATATTCTGGAATCCATTTAAATTGGCGCAGTAGACTCTCGCCCAATGAGTCATCCACGGCGGCATGTGCACGGCTGGTGAAAAAATTTTCTCGCCTATGCATCCTTCATTCACAACTTCCGCCAACCTTATGTTTAGTGCAGTCAGTCTCATCAACTAATTCCAACTTAAATTATCATGAATTTTAATACACAACGCAAATAAAACTAATACAAATTGTTTTTACTCTGGTATAATTTATTTTCACTTCATGCATTTACAAAAGGGTATTGTCGGAAGCGGTAGTTCTACGTAATTATTTGGCGAGATAGGGGGGGAGTCAAGCGCGCGTTACAGGAGGGTATTCAAAATACCGTAAATTCGCGTAACGTAATTAAACGACGGCCCCTTATGGCAAGAAGAGAGCATGAAGTGAAAATTCTCAGCTGAAGCATGTGGGCGTCGGGTTCGCAGCTTCAAATCGTTTGACACTTTTGTTTTTAACTCAGCGTCTCGACCCCAGGGCGGCGAGTGCGGCTCGTGATTGGAACATCCTTTCAATGGGGGTGCTTTACTTGAAGACTCAACATTTTCAAAATTTTCTCGGAAATGGCTCAACATTTTTTGATTAATCTTTGTCCTCAAATAGCGTTAAGGATGCTTAAGAGAATGGTGCAGGTCTCATTTTCGTTAAAATCCCTAATTTTTAAAAATTGGCAGAAGTTCGAAAATTTTTCGGCATCTTCCCAACTACAATATTGAAGATAGGGAATTTTTCCTTATTAAAATCTGTTCTTTAAAGACAGTTCTTCAAATACAGTCAAGCAAAGCTTTTCGAACATAGACTAGTTTTCGCGAAATAAGGCACTTTTTAAACATTTTTTTCTCTCAAAAATGGCTCAAAATTGTCCGTTTGAATTTTTTCAAGGATAAAAAATCCCTTTTTATCCTTAAAACAATGACGTAGGTCTCTTTTACCTTGAACTCTCTGAATTTTCGAAAATTACAAATTTAGAAATGATGCGAGAAAGCATTTACTGTGGTAACACCACTTGTTTCACTAAGTTTTGAAGGTTGACAAAATCTTAGTGCTCATACATTGAGTACTTAGTACATTTTATGTAGCCGAGTTTATTCAACACCTTCAGATAAAGCATATAAATGTTAACTTATTGTGAGAGCTCTGTGAACATTCTTTTTACTTGGTTGTTTATATTATTGCAAAAATTAGGAAGATCTGGTTACGTTTGCAAGTGAAACATCTGAGAATGACAGGAAAAATGTTAATATGTTTGTATTTTAATATACTACCAGTGGTGCTAAAACAGCATTCTTCCTCTTATTATTTCTATATTTTCAATATTCGAAAATTCAGAGTTCAATGAAAATGAGACCCGTGCCATTCTTTTAAGCGCCCTTTCATCCAACTGGGGAAAAAATTAGGAGCGGTTTTTGAGATTTAAAAAATTTTTATTAATTTCCAGCACAAATTACACGAATACTACTCGTTTCTTCAAACTTTGTTTAAGGCAAAAATTTCTGTCTTTAATTTTAAAGTTTTGAATTTTTTGCATTTTCGAAAAGACGGAGAGTTCGCCGAACATGGAACCAGCATTATATTTTTTTACCGTCCCTTGCTACATTCAAGAAGAAATTTAAAGAAAAAATTCAGAACGGTTTTGGAGAAAAAAAATTGCTCACATTTCGTGCAAAGTTACTCGAAAACTACTCATATTTTCGAAAAATTGAACATGATCTTATTTCATGATGTCTTTAAGGGACAGATTTCAATAAAGAAAAAATCTATCTTCAATACTGTAGTTGTAGGAAGACGCCCCCTAGAATTGTATTTTTGCAATTTTCGTAAAATTAGGGATTTCATGGGACATGAAAACTGTATCATTCTCTAAAGCGTCCTTTGCGCTATCAGAGGACAAAGTTGAATCAAATAATTTGGAGCAAATTTTTGAGGCTTCATGTAAAGTACCCTCAAAAATCAAAATATCCGTTCGAAACTCCCAAAGCCTAGAGTTGGTTCAGATTGATCGGGGAGTATCACTTTTGGAGAAAATCGGCTGAACGGTTTTGGCGCTATCGTTGATCACAGACTGACAGAAGTGTTGCCGTCAATAGATTTTCCTGTATCAAGGACCCACAAAACATGGATTCTGGCTGCGCTACGTGTTAGAGGTAGTAATTTGCTATATAAAGGAACACGATTTATCCACTTTTCCGTTGCTTCAAACTTGCAATTTTCGAAAATTCAGTTAACTGTGAAAATCGGACCTATGCCACCTTTATAAGTGTATTTTACTCTATTCTTACAAGAAATTTATAGAAAAAATTTGGAGCCATTTCTGAGAAAATTTTGAAAATGTCCGAGGGGGGAGGGCCTTGATGTAAAAAAAAAAATGTAAAGAATATTTTTCAAAATTTCAAAGCTTCAACTAAAGCCAGATAGACAGGGGTTTCTTCACTTTGGAGTATCAGGCGACCCCAAAACGTGCGTTTCCGTTGAAATCTCGAAATCGATTTTCCGCAGCATTACATAACTTTCTCTATACTATATATATTACTCCCGTATACGTATGTAAACAAGAAAAGAAAAATGGTAATACATATAGTAAATGGCAGAGAAAAACTTTTAAATAACCATCTAACTTTTCTCACTTCATATGAGATTCTCTTGTCATCTTTGTTTGGAGGGTACTATAATCTTCTACTACTTTCTCATTTCCGAAAAGAATTAAAGCGGTTTTGTCTCTCCGCTCTCTTCTATCACAGCCCAAAACCTCACACTTTATTGCACAATTACAACTTTATTTTAGAGAAAATGAATCTACATACAACCAAAAACAATAATAATAATAATAATAATAATAATAATATTAATAATAATAATAAATCCTTGAAGGCAGAGGAAAATCTCGATGCACAAAATCAACACTGATGGCGTATTTTAACTGTCAGTTCGCGACTTCCAACATCTGATGCTTGCCACCCAGAGGTGATAGTTCTGCCCCACACAAGCCCTCTTAAGTCATGTGTTCTGGACAACTCTACAGGTACGTACTTACATACTTATGCCATAGAATCTACACAAACTATATAATCTGGTTTAAAAACTTTATTTACATTCTCAAAATGGAAAATTCATCAGGAAGTATTAATTTAAATTTGAGAACATGAAATGTAACAAGCAAGAACAATACTGAACTGTATTTACATCTAAACATAATTACACTCAACACTAAAATACTAAAATGAGTACACATTTCAGTACACAATATAACATAATCTAATTTCTCAGGTTACCACATGAAATACAGGTACATGTACACAAAAGTGTATTGCATGCTCATAACAAAAATTAATGTTATGTGTGTGTATGTATACACGTGTGTGTGTGTGTGTGTGTGTGTGTGTGTGTGTGTGTGTGAATATATATATATATATATATATATATATATATATATATATATATATATATATATATATATATATATATATATAGACATACACACACAAAACATTTCAAAGAGAGCAATTCAAATTAACAAAACACTATATTTTCACATGAGTATCAAACAGGCATTATACAAATAAAATAAAATGCAAGATGGCAGATGTGTTTCAACAGGGAAGCACAAGCCGAAGTATTATATTAAGAGTAACTGTTGTAAAGGATAAACCTTTTCTGACAGATCAAAAAATGTTTTCTAATAAAACTGAGAAGAGGTGCATGCACATACATGCTCTTGAACATGTGCACACAAACATATAGCAAGCAAAAGATTTTTGCCTCATATGCAAAATTATGAGGAAAACCTGAGAGTCTACGAAATGTAACAAATTGTACCCAATAAAAAAACTTATATAGTCAAAAAATAAGTAAATATATATCATTATCACCTG
Source organism: Teleogryllus occipitalis (assembly GCA_011170035.1). Taxonomy (NCBI): domain Eukaryota; kingdom Metazoa; phylum Arthropoda; class Insecta; order Orthoptera; family Gryllidae; genus Teleogryllus; species Teleogryllus occipitalis. The sequence continues at coordinate 140,220 of BLKR01001400.1, forward strand.
ATTAAGTATGTGATTGTCACTTGTGCTGACTAACGTTCCTGCAGATCGTAGCCTTGAAGTCAACTTGAATACTATTTATTAGTTGTTTTCATGAAAAAACCATCTGACAAGTGTCAATCATTTACTAATTTTAATGAAACCATATTTACTCAGGAAATGCTATTTTATGTCATAGAGCATATCTGTATTAATACAAGCCATTTGCTTAGAAAACTGTTAAAATCTCTCCCTGTATCATACAATATTCCAGCTTGCAAAATAAAAAATGGGTATTTACAATTAGTATGCACATAAAAAGGCTTCTTCTGTTCTTAACAAAACACACATTTTTCATAAATGAAAATTTGCTTGAACAAAAGTTCCCAAGTACATTTGTCTCTCAAATAACTTGTAAAAATGTGTTCTGAAATGTGAACTCCTATACCATCCACTGTATCCAGTATACTCTCAATTTCCTTCACAGATCTTTTTTCTATAATTTTATGCAAATGTCCTTGTCCTTGCACAGCACTGCAAAATCATTACATGAGAAATCTCTATCGAGCCATTCTTTTTTTGTACTCTGATGATGCATGAAGTTAAATATTCAAACCGATATATAAATGATTCCCCAAACTCTATGAACATCCTGAGTCACCTTTCCCTTGACCACAACCCTGATCATAACAGTGAGGGAAGCATATTTGATAACCTAAAATCCACGATATCTTTGTTAAAAAAAAATGAAATAATTTAAATACGAGCTTATTCACTAAAATTTGTAATTATACAGTAAAATTCCTGTACAATTTAAAAACTAAACTGTGTACTACTTTTTATATTAAAGAACCCTGAATGTTAAAAGATATTAAAACAAGTTTTGGTGGAATAATAAATAAAATTAATACAAAATAACAAAAACGTAATGTATACATTAGAAGGCACCTTTAATGAGGCCAGTCAAAAACATTTTAGTTTGCAGAATTTTCTCTTTTTTATCTCTTTATTCTCAATCATTCTTTGGCTTGAGCAAGTGCCACGCTGAATGCACATCATGCCAACACCTCGGCTCACAGGAAATGCTGGAAAAAGAGTAGATAGCTCTTGCTCGACAGATGCACCACTGCTTGCAGTCTCTGCCGAGAGAAGATGTCATCAGCTTGTTTTCAAAACAGCTTTGAGATCATCTGGGAGGGTGCAGATGATATCTGCCATTCTCAGTCTCAGTTGATTTCTTGTTGTATCACTGAGGGGTAAATCTTCAATTTCACTTTGTTCTAGCTTATTTCGAATCCTCAGAATCATATCCACAACTTCTACTTCTTGTTTGCCTTGCACCCAGTCCTTCAGATCCTACATAAAAATAACAAATTTGGTAAACAAATCTGAGACATAAAAATACATTTTTTAAATGTAGGCACCAAATGCCTTGCATTATTCTTATGACAGAACAATTATTCACTTAATTAATTCTCATCAAAACTTAAATTATTTTCTGTTTTTGCAAACAATGTCTGTTTTCCCAATCATTATTTGGATTGACAGGGGAATCCTTTGATTCCCCTGTCAATCCAAATAACTTCTACTCAAGAGACACTAATCATGATGCAAGTGTGATATTGTGGTGATAGAATATTATGAAATTTTGAAGAGAAAGGGAAATAGAACAAATGCTAACGAAATGCATGGGAAATGAAAACCAGACGCAATCCTGTTTTATTCAATTCAAGTTCCACTTGGAGAGATCAGAATTTTACTCTAATACCTTGGAAGGTGAGCAAACTCGCTGCTAAACCTACTGCTTCAGACCCACTCATCCTTAAAGCAAGTTATAAATACATAAATACAATACTTATTCTAAAACCAACCTTAAGACACAGGCCTGCCTAATGGGTGCCAAAGAATATTATTTTTTTTATTTTCAATTCTAAACACATATACTTGCATTTTAACAAACAAAAATTGAGAATTATGACACAGGTATCCGAAAAGATAAAATTCACATTATGTGTGTGTGTGAGTGGGGGGAGGGCATATGCGTGTGTGTAATATATATACGTATATATAACAAAATTAGTATTACTTGCATACAATATTGTCTCCATTTACAAGAATATTTCCACTGCCTAACTAAGAACTTCATAAATTTCATTGTCTAAACAAGATTAATTTATTGCAGTTTTAAGGCACATTTGCAACCTACAAAAACTGAAATTGTAACTTATCTTAGAAATCTCAGATACCAGGAGGAATGAACAGGTTGAAGTTAAGGGACTTCACCACCTCTTTGATAGTACTTATTCCTAGGTTTATTTGTTCTTTCTATAAACAGTTATTTTCTACTTAAAACTCTAGTATGAATGCACTTTACCCTCCTAATTAATCCAAATCACATCAAGTATTGACATTCAGAAATGCTTAGAGAAATTTCTCAAACAATTTTACAGGCACCGAAGTCATGGTTGCCATGATGTTTGTTAATACCCAATATACAGAGGGCACAGGTTTGAATCTTGAAAACGGCAAGTTATTTTCATCATTTTGTGGCATGGTAGCTATTTCATAGATTCATGAGTCACATCCCCATCTGGCATTCATTCATCACTCTCATTCACCCAGTTTCAAAGAAATGCTGAAATAGACCTAGTCTACCTCGGTTATAAAGAAAGGAAACTGACCTAAAAGAGTCTATGTGCTTCCTTAGTACAGCACCAGGAGCAGCAGCAGGAGTACTTAGTTCAGAGATACAGCTCTACTTGGCACTTGCCCTGCAGGGTGCCCTTATTATTTCCCAACAGTGCCACCAGATAACAAGGAAGGGGAACCATGCAAAGGTCACAGAAATGGTCACTACTCAAAATCAAGGTGGTGGAATTTAATGTGCAATTGGGTGGAATTGAGGAAAAAATGTACTCAAAAGTAACCTGTCCTATCCAGTACAAACATATTTTCATCAAATGTCAATCTGTCTAGAATGGATCAGTAACTTTTTAACCTTGTGTGTTACAACTAGAGCAATAATCAAGGCAAATTTATTTCAAAGGCACTTCTTGGAAAAAGAGAAGATGGCACTCCCTCTCCCCCTTTTCATGAAGTTTCAGAACTTAAATCATCATTTATTTGTTTTTACTTTCTCGCTATAGAGTAGACACAAAGTTATGTAATGCTGCGTACACAAATGGCGACTTTTCAACAGAAAAATTTATTACAGGGAACTGGTAACAAAAAAGTGGATAAATCCAATTGCTAAATTTAGAGGGAAAAAATCCTCTAACATGTTGTGTAGCCAGAATCCATGTTTTATGGGTCTTTGATGCCTAAAAATCAAATGACGGCAAAACATCTGCCTGTCCGTCTGTCTGAACAATACTAGCGGCTAAACTGTTCAGCCAATTTTCTCCAGAACTGATATTCCCTAAGCAATCTGGCTAATGTAGCGATCCTTTGAATTTGGAACTGATATTTTAATTTTGGAAGTACTTAACATGAAGCCTCTGAGACATTTTCAAAATTAAAAAATGGCTTCATCGTTTTTGATTAAATTGAAGGATTTAGTGCAAGAAGGTGTTAACTCACAAAATTGGCCAAAGGAGATATTTAAGATTTAGTAAACTTGCATGGAACTTTTTTTTATATTACTGGAAATTATTTCTTTTTATAAGGCAAATATTGTGATTTTCATCAAAAGTAGCAAAGCAACTAATAGAAAACTCATAGAAAAGTAATTATGATGACTGAAACTAAAAACTGAGTTAACACCTTCATGTACTAAGCCCTTCAATTTTGTTGTTGGATACTGTGAAGGATGTTTAAGATAATGATGCAGGTCTCATGTTTGTTGAAAACCCTGATTTTTTTGAAAAGTGCAGAAATTTTTTTGGAGTCTTCCTACAACTAAAATATTAATGATTTTTTCCCTTAATGAAATCTGTTCCTTAAAGATAGATTTTGAAATAGGGTCATGTCCAATTTTTTGCAACTTTGAATACTTTTCGTGAAATTTTGTGTGAAAACACAAGCAAGAAAGTAAGTGCTGTTTTAGCACAACTAGTTAAAATTAATATTACAATTCTGAAAACCAACTAGTCATTATTATTAATCATTCACTGAATATCCCTTATATTAGTTGAGACTAGATATATGGTTTAGTGATGCCACTTGCAGATCTTTAGGTATAGATTGGCAACACATTGCTTGTGATCAACCAGTTGCTTGCCACACAATTCCAGGTACCTCGCAGAGAAATTTAAAGAAAGGTGAGAGAGAGAGAGAGAGAGAGAGAGAGAGAGAGAGAGAGAGAGAGAGTGAGAGAGTGAGAGTGTGAGCATGTGTTTTATACTCTTAGTTGGGTTTATCACCACAGGATGGTAGTGCACAATCAAGAGACAAAGGATCAGTCACTTCTCTCACATTAAGACTATAGTGATCTTTTCCTCAAATCCACTATTACTATATTTTTAATTTGTGACTTATGATTTATTGTGAAAAATGACTTCAAAAGCAAGTATAATACTTCTTTCAATTTCAATAAAATTATATTTACTTGTGAGAACCCATCAAAATTTGACGGTGAGATCAGAGATAAATGTTAAATACTGTGCCCAGACTAATGTTCACAATATGTTTGTTTGGATCTTCAGGGTACAATGAAGATATTCTGTGATGTGGAGTTCCCAAAATTTTGAACACGTATGGCCCATAACCAGGTGGCAATGTAATATCAACACCAAATTACACAAAAGAAAGAGCACTATTATACTGACAGTTATTATTTCTAAAGTTTTTTGATGTGTCATCATCTCCTATAAGCAACTGTTTGATTTCTTCTCGCTATTGCTCGAAGGTAAACTTATTTTCCAATTTAAGCAACACAGAGTAAACTGGTTTGCAGAATTTCTCTCACATGGGAAGTACAAATCAGAACAAAACTAACATTTCAAAGACAACGACCCCACAGAAAACGAAATGACCTCAGTATCACAACACCTACGCTGACTTTCTCTTTCCCTGCGTCCAGTTAATGTACGTTTGCGCCTTTTGGGGCACGTGGGCAAGGATTCGGAATTCGACATAACCTGTGAATAACTTCACTATTTCAGTACAACCGAGCAAAACTCACTGTTCGAATGTTCTCTACAAAGTACACCACAAAAGCAAATACATGCAAACTGTTAACACCACAATGAAATTATTACACTGAAACAAAACCTTGACGAATTGTAAACAAATCTCAACAATCAAAATAAAGCGCCACCATGAAGCAGCCACTCTTTTACAAAAAACAATTGACTATTGATAAACATACTATTAAAGAATGATTTAATTAATTAATTAATTTACACCATAAATGTTGATGAATCAACACAAACAATATATGATAACACATCTAGGGATCATATTCTTTCATTTAAAGGAAAAAACACTACCATCAGTTCAGTAGAAGCTCTAAACGAAGCCATGGCAGAATACCTTATTTTTTTAAATATATAGATATAGAAATGAGTGTATGTCAATAACATAATAAATAAAATAATCTTATGAAATTACGATTTTTAGTGCCTCATATTTTGCAATAAATCTTTTGCAGCTATTTTATTACGTAGTTTATCCATTTGTTGTTGACTTACGCTTTAATGTCTATCTACCTTCCTACCCTTTTATTTGCAATGCACAACATAACAAAACAATACAATACAATCCATGACAAAACAATACATGAAACATCTCTGATTCTAAACTAGTGCTACAGGGTCAAAGGCTGTTAAACCAGCCCTGGTAATGTTACTTGGAAATATAAGAAAGAAAATAAAAAATAATAGAGATCTTCAACTTCAGACTCAGAAAACTATGTTACTATTTCTATTTTCAATCACTTATGGTATTCAAATTTTATTTTTCAGCAAATGTAAGTTTAAGAAAATATGAAATGCAACACGTTAAGGACAAATACAATTGTCGTATTTTACACTTTCATACTATTACTACCTTTCAAATATTGGTTCTTCCTTGATAATATTTAAGTATATATGCCAGAAGTATTGTTGATACATAGTTTCAAATATTCTTTAAGCATATGCCCTACATGGAATGCTTTTCTACCGAACCCACTTCTTCATGGAACACTACAAAACATTATTTAGACATCATCAGTTCTGGCATTGAACATCTTTTTTGCTGCTCATTAATACTAAGGATGTCTGTTAGTCATTTAACTTGTTGATTTCTGGTAAGGCTCCTGCTCCGTGGAACCCAGGAATCACAGCAGCAAGGTTGAAGTTGGGCTGTTTCCTCAGACAGGTGCAAAGGAAATGTCTGCAGAAAAGGGAATAAAAAAAGATGAAGTACGATAAAAAGCATTCTTAACTGAATACTACTCGATTTTGGACTGCAGACACTGTGCAAGCACTACATTCCTGCTTAAAAGTGTGTTTTCCCACAAACAGAAAAATCTAAACTTTCAGATTTGCAGCTGAATTGCTTGGAGTTCAAGCATGTTTCATGCAAAATTTCACAAATGATCTGATACGAATATCCTTACATATTAATTTACAGGCAAAAAGACATACCAATTACCCTGATGTTGTTCAAATTGTATCCATAATGTTCTATTGAGTTCCATGATGACCAAAAGAAAAGCACTCTTTAAACTTTTGCTCCACAATACAACATGCAAACTACAGAAAATAAACTTATTGACACTTACAGCATCTGAAAGTGCCTCCAACTGTAAGGCTTGTAATTTCTGATTTACTTCTCGATACCTTGTATTAAACCAACCACTAAAATTTGGCGATCGAAAAAAACGCCGATATAAACCAACCCAATCTCCTTTAATGCCTGAAGTGAGCTGAGGTCCTGATGTTCCTAATGTTGCTAGGAAATCATCAGGATTAAATGGTCGTGGAGTTGGTGCAGCCTGAATGAAATACAAATTAACGATTTGAAGATGGAAGAAACAACAAATTTTCACATGAATAACTTCCTCTGCATTAAAACAGAAATGGGCTCTTATCCTTTATCATACTCCACACATAGAAGAATCATCTGACCATACCAAGGAAATGAAATGGTGTCTTCTAAAATAATTCTTTTAGGGCCCAGTTGATGTTTTGCGATGCATAAACAAACTGACAATGAGACTTCAGGCTCCATAATTAACATAAAACAATCTTAAGTCTGTGTGATGCATTCAGTACTAAAATACTTTGTTTTCTGATCGCACAGCAGTCCACTTTGGTTCTCCAATCTTGCAGCATTCAGAGTAAATTCATTTGGGGGAGTAGGGGATAAAAGATAAGATCCCAGAATTGCAGTAGGAATTCAGATCTCAATAATTAATACTTACTTTATATGGAGATATATTTTTTTGAAGTGGCATGAGGCTTGCCATATATCTTTCTAGAGGAATCATGAAACTTTGAGTAACTTCTAAGAGATGCCTCCTTAACAAAGCTGTTTGTACTTCCCCAGGTCTTTTAGTTTGTATACCTTTTAACAACTTTTTCAAAATGGTTTTATCTTTATGGAGAAATGGACGATAATGTGTATAAACACCAGGTTTAGAATCTAACATTTTCAAATTTCCTCCTTTCTTCAACTTATGTTTTTGAGTACCTTAAAGCAAAGAAGACAATATATGTACCTGAAAACAATCCAAATAACATGCAACAAAAATAACAATTTAAAAATGTTTGCTTTTACCAGTACTTGGCACATCACAAATCCGAATAATATGAGGCCAATGTTGTAAAGTCTTTGCAAAAAATGGGTTAGTCACACCAAGAATGACTGGAGGAGGAGCATGGGCTTTAGTTGTATATTCTTTAAATTCACTGTCATGGATTGTGAAGTATGGTCGATAATCAGCACAGTACATTAGCGGTGCAATCATACTAAAAAGAAAACAAAATATGTAGCACATTTATATCAATTCTGAAACAAAATTTTAATGCTACTCACCTTACTAATGCTTGAACCATTTCAGAGCACATAGTTGGAGAAGAAGCCATTACAACAATGGGTTCAGCAGTTAGCACCAGTTCCCACAGAAGATGAATATGAGATATTACAGGAGCAAAACATCTAAACATATGAACTTCATGGACCGATGGGAGAATGGTGGGTGCTGATACAGGAGAAGGAAGAGGAGAAGGTACCTGCTTAGATGGGGATGCTGCAACCTGTACCCCTACTTTACTGCTGTGACTAGGAATTTGTGCCTGTAACATACCAAATGTCTTTGTAATTATGTACCAGCAGTTTCTTGTAAATCTAAGGAAATAAAGCAATCTAAAAATCATTATAAAATATATCTAAAATCCCAATTACTACCTGCAAAACATTGCCCAAAAGAGGCAGGTTCACTGTGTCACCAGGTACAGGGCATGGCCATTGGTCAATGTCATGACATGCAGCTTCTATACTTGGCTCACCATTGTCAAAGAATTCTGGGGCAATCAATGAGGAAACTTCAGTGAAAAGACTAACAAATGGAAGCCGCGATATTATAACAACACTCTGGGGAAGAAAAAAAAAACACCTTGAAAGGAGCATTGCAAAGAAGAAACTGTTCACAGAGTCAGCACACTGTTCATAGTCAAAACATCTCTACCTTCTGAAAATAACCTCGAGGAAGAGATTTATCCTTGACTTGACGAAAATACACATAACCATAATAATAACTTGGATCTGCTTGTAAATATACAGGACACTTCTGGTTGTACAACTGATGTTCTGATAAAAGTCCAAACCTTCCAGAAGACTGCCTTATTCGCATATGAAATTGAGTGTCACCCATGCACCCTGAATTGGAATCTGGAAACGCTAAGTAACAAATGTTGGATTTCTCTTGTTCAGAAAGTTTTATGTGACCTGGGTATATAATCTGCAAATAAACATATATTATAGTTATCTTATTTCTAATACAATTTCTGCCTGAGTAATTGATAACTTATATACTAGTGTATACATGTACTCAAAATAATTAATGTACGAGCAATGGAATATTGTCACACAATGAAAGCTCATATTAATTAAATTGAAATACATTTTATGTAATACTTCTCAAACTTTACTGACCATAATCTAATTAACAAGAAATAGTTTTAAAACTTTTTCACAGAGTAGTTACCTAGTATCTTGGTTTGTACATCTTACATACGCTGTCAGAAATTTCCGCTTTACTTTAATGAAATGTACATTAAAGTAATTATCATGAACGCACATTAAATTTAATGTACACATGTACATTAGAATGGAATAGTCATAGCTTTATGGTAATATCTGGAAACAAGGAAGGAATGAATGATCTTGATGGACTGGATTATGAATACATGAGATGAATGCTGAGAGGCAGGGGAAGTGGGAGAACTTCTACATTAAATGTACACTAATTTTAACTTATGGATTAAATTTAATGTACAAATATATTAAGCTCTTTTTAATATACAAGGTTACATTAAGTCTCATGTACAATACATTAATCTACATTAAATTTAATAACAATTCTGACAGTGTACTTTCCAAGTATCTATTTTTCATAGTAACTAATATATTTTTAACAATTATTACCTAACATATAATCAAAAAGGGTAAAACAGGTGCTATTTGACACAATTGACAAATATTTGTGTGTATGTTGAAATATATTGACACCTAACCATTTACTTCCTTATATTATAACAAACATTATTTTAGTTGTCATAAAAATTATTACACACATTATTTTAGTTGTTTATTAAAAAATGGCGATTCATTCCTTAATACCGAACATCATAATAAATACAAGTTTTCAGAACATTTCAGTTAAATCTTTTCCAACCCTACAAATATTAATGCATTTCAGTGCACAAGTATGATACAAAATACACCACAAAAAAAACATAACATGTCCCTTGAAATAAAACACTTAAAAAAGTTGGTGCAAATGCCTGGTTAAAACAAACTGCAACTACCGACAACAATGAGATTCGCTCTCTGAAAAAAGACAATGAAAATTAAAGCACTTTTGTGTTTTAAACATACAACAATTTCAATTTTTTATCATGAGAGATTTGGCTCATTCACTACATAGAACACTGACAGTAATAAAATTAAATGTTAGTATGTTAAAGTTATGTACCAGGTTCACGCCCACAAATTGACTGTCTCTCATTGTTGACGTTCTTTCAATTTTTTCAAAAAACTGGTAGCACATGTTTGACATTCTGGTTTCGAACAGTAAACATACCTCCATCGCCTGTCCCAATTCCAAGTCAAAAGTGACAATACATATGCAATGAATCCAGCAAGAAAATCGATCCCAAGGTAATATAGCAGTAATACAGTTTCTGTCTTCATCCCCATCTTCATCATCCAATTTGTCAAGTGCTCCCGAACCAACATTCCTCACTCCTGCCATACTAGTCGCGCACTTTTTCTTGATACTCCACAGCGGGAGGTGCGGGGAGAGGAGGTTTCTGTCTACGTCACAGCAGTGCAGTGCTGTCAACTTCAACGGCGGAAAACTGAGCGCAATAGCAGAATTATTAGACTGAGGTATAGCGTGTCTTGGACTAGATAGCAATGACAACTAACAAAGAAGGTAGGCAGCACTGCAAACTGAGCCGTGACGTTCCGAGTGAAGCTGGTGTTTTCTACCGGGCCGTGCTGTGCCGGGCTGAGAGAGGACTAGGGGGCTCGGGTATCAAGAAAAAGTGTGAGCATAGTACTTGTACTCGATGTTTATAAACGGCACAGCAGCACCTAGCGGAAAAGGTCTGCAAACAGGGACATCATGAGGATTAGGCTTCCCGCCGCTATGTTCAACGCTTCTGCCACACACTTCAGAGTGCCTCAGAGCCAATTTGACAATACAAACTTTCATTTTCAGGAAATTCGGACCACAATTTCAACATTATTCATTTCTTTATTATCCTCATTTTATGATGTTTTCACACCAATGTTCTAATTTAAATATGATTATTTTCATTACTACTTATCTGTTTCATTAAGATATATGAAGCACACAATCATGGGACGATGACGGGCGAAAGAAAGCCGCACAGCACCGCAGTACAGGAAATAGATAACGGAACTGCAATATATTTTGCATACTCCAAATGTAACAAAGGTGACGAATAGTTAAAATAAACGAATTATTGGAAAAGTTTTACTATCCAATACATGGAAATTAACAAAACGCTAGCAATGTTTTAGCAAATATTCAAAAAGTGAAAATTGATACTTGAAAAATGAAACTAGCTAGAGGCATACAGCAGCAAAAATGCTGCTGGTCAAAACCACGCAAAATGGTTGCAATCTTTCCTGCTTCCAGGCATGTGAGATGTGTCTATGGCTTCATTAATTACCCAGAAAGAAGAGAAAAATACAAAAACATCTACTACATTGCAAATTTCAAATACGAGCAAGAAATTTTTAAAAAATCTATGCCGCCTCCGCCCACGTGGAGTGCCGATTAAGAGTGTGGAGTGCCGAGTAAGATGCCCAAGAACTCAAGAAAAAAAATAAAATTGCATTACTTATTTCCAATGATAGCAGAAATGAATATAAAACTTTGCAGCCTCCGGCCATGTTAGATGTACCTATAGTTTCGTTAGATACCCAGGAACTTGGAAAAAATGCAAAATCGTATTATGAGGCAACAAATGTCAGCCATTGATATAATCGGCTGTTTTTAACTTAATACCAGAGGATACCACTGCACATAAAAATTCGCGAAGACTATTTTCATTAAAGTATTGTATTTATTGTAGAGTTATGCGAGAATTGTTTGGGAGTTAGTAACGAAAATATGTTCCATGCGCTGATTTGTTTGTGATTGGTAAACTGATTAGTAGTGTACAAACCGAAAAAAATAGTTATTTTCAGGGGCAAACCATCACAAGTGTGCTTACAACTGTGCCAGTATAACAGAGCACCCCCAATCAACAACACATGTATTCAAGATTGGTGAACAGTAACTTTTGCTTAGCCGCGGTGTGGCTAACTCCGCTTGATGACACAATTTTTGTCTGTGCTGTGTATACCTTGGCATGTAAGTATGTAAACTTAACGCGAACAACCTTGAATCTAACAATTGCACTTTAATCTTTGAATGCAACAATTGGTCTTTCTTTGTCTATATTAACACAAAATTACACGAAAACTTCTCATATTGTCAAACATTTGTACATGACCTTATTTCAAGATATATCTTTAAACACTATATTTCATTAAGGAAAAAATATCTGTCTTAAAATGTATGATTATTGGAAGATGCGCAAAAAAATTGGAACTTACCTGATGCAGAAAAAGTGTTTTTTTTTTTTTTTTTTTTTTTTTCAGAACGTCCGTCCGTACGTCTGTCTGTCCGTCTGGTGCATGTGAACAACACTAGCGCCTAAACCATGCGTAGAATTTCTTCTAAATTGAAGAAACACAAGTCGATCTAGCCTGAGTCGAAGAACTGCGAATTTGAGAAACATTCATTTAATTTTGGAGGTACTTTACATGAAGCCCCCCGGACATTTTCAAAACTTTCTCGAAAACCGCTCCGAATTTTTTCTTGAAATTTCTTGTAAGAATAGAGTAAAATATACTTATAGAGGTGGCATAGGCCCGATTTTCTCAGTTAACTCTGAACCTTTTAAAATTTAGAAAGTGTGGATTTTTTCCGCCGTCTTCATACAACTACAAAATGAAAGATACAAATTTTTGCTTCAAATAAAATTTGTTGCTTATAATCAGTTATTTTAATAAGGTAATGTAGATTTTGTTGTAAATTTTAGTAGTTTTTGCGCAATCGGGCGTGCAATATTGGCAATTTTAAAAATAACAAAAACAGGATTTATTTTAAAAAAGGCTCCAATTTTTTTTAAAATTTCAGTATGGATAGTGCTAAATGCACTGAACAAGATGAGGTAAACGCCATATTTCTTTATTCCGTCTTTTTTCAAAATAACAAAAATTTATTATTTTTAAACTTCTCTCACGTCGGTAATACTTACATTAGAGGTGATATCTTCCCGTTAGTGTATTTCTGACTATATGTGCTTTAAATAATGTCAAATAAAGTTTCTCGAAAACTCAACAGTTTTCTGTTAAAATGTTTTCAAAATTCCGCATTTTCTAAAACGCTCAAACGTTATTTTCTCAAAAAGGGCTCCAAATTTTTTCTTCAAATTTTTCCAATGGATAGTGTTAATTTCAAAGAAATGTAGTTTGGGCGGCGATAGATGGCAGCTAGCAAGAAGGAAGGGCAAGACTGTACAGTACCTGTCCACACCAAGGAAATTAGACAACTTTACTACGAGAAAGTCTGTGCCATTCTGTAGCACCTCTAGTTACTTTCTCGCATACGTTCACATATACGGAGTAATATACGTAGTGTAGAGAATGTTGTGTAATGCTGCGGATAATTGATTTCGAAATTTCAACGAAAATACACGTTTTGGTGTCCTCTGATACCGAAAAAGTGTTTTTTTCACAACATTCGTTCGACTGTCTATCCGTCCGTCTGTCTGTCTGTCTGTCTATCTGTGAACATCCCTAGCATCTAAACCATACGTAGGATTTCTTCCAAAATTCCTCGGTCGATCCTGCTCGACTCGAGGCGCTGCGATTTTGAAAAACCTCCTTCAAAATTTGGGGTTACTTTACATGAAGCCTCCCAAACATTTTGAAAATTTTCTCAAAAAGGCTCCAAATTTTTTCTTTAGACTTTTGGTAGGGATAGTGCTAAATGCACTCTATAAGATGACATAAACGCTATATTAATCTGTATTGTTTTTTCAAAAATTAAAAAATGTAACTTTTTACTTGTGTCTCAATTTGTTCACATTATTGTATTTTTGAGTCCATAAGCTTTAATGTCATATAAAGTTTCTGGAAAACTCAAGGGTTTTCTGTTAAAGTGAGCTCAAAATTTTGCATTTTCAGAAACGCTCAAAGGCTATTTTCTCAAAAATGGCTGCAATTGTTTTCTTGATTTTGTCCAACGGGTAGTGCTCATTGCACTTTTAAATATGACATAAAGTTCATTTTGCTCTATTCTTTCGTTTTTTCAAAAATTACATAAAGGTATTTTTTAAATATATATTACGCCGTTAAAATGCTCATTTTCAGCTAATTGTAAAACTATTGCATTTGCCGGTTAAAGTGGCTCAAATGACTTTAAATGAAGTTTTTCGAAAACTCAAAAACATTCTGTGAAAAAGATCGTTAAATTTCGCATTTATAATAACGCTTAAATATATTTTTCTTAAAAACGGCTCCAAATTTTTCAATGAAAATTGTAATTTAGGATGAGGTTTTACTCTTCTCTAATATTCTTAAAGTAATATTTTGGTTTTATTATTAGGAAACTGAAAAATTGAGAAAATGTCAGAAAAGTACTTTGTGCGGCAATAGATGGCAGATGACCAGAGGTTGGGGAGACCGTAAAGCCAGTCCACACCAAAGAAATTAGAAAATTTTACTTCGAGAAAGTCTGTGCCATTCTGTAGCACCACTAGTTTATTCCCTCGTATACGTGCAATATACGTAGTATAGAATATACAAGGCAATATACGTAGTATAGAGAAAGTCATGTAATGCTGTGGAAAACTGATTCCGAGATTTTAACGGAAATACACGTTTTGGTATAGAAAAAGGGTTGTTTTTCTTCAAAATGTCTGTCCGTCCGTCTCCGTCCGTCTGTCCGTCCGTCTGTCCGTCCGTCTGTCTGTCCGTCCGTCTGTCTGTCCGTCCGCCGTCTGTCCGTCTGTGAACACCACTACCGCCTAAACAATACTTAGTTTTGTTTTTCCAAAATGGATATTCCCTGATCCCCGATATCCCCAAAAATGGAAAATTCGATCTGGTTCCACTCGAGGCGCTGCGATTTTCAAAAACTTTCTTTAAAATTTCGGGGTACTTTACATGAAGCTCCACGGACATTTTCAAAACTATCTCAAAAATGGCTCCAAATTTTTTCTTTAAATTTTTTGGAAGATTAAAGTAACATACCTTTATGAAGATGGCATAGGTTCGTTTTTCACTGTTAATGTCACTGTCATTAAATATTTGAAAATTTCAAAAGTTTTTAATTTTCTTGACATCTTCCTACAACTTCAAAATTAAAGATAGAGATTTTTCCTGCAAATAAAATTTTTCTCTATATTTAGTTCTTTCATTAAGGTCATGTACAATTTTTTGAAAAGTTTAGTTATTTTCGCACAATATTGCGTGTAATATATGCAATTTAAAAAATTACAATAACAAGATTTTCTCAAAAATGCCTCCAATTTTTTTCTTTAAACGTTTGTTAGGGATAGTGCTACATTAACTCTTTGAGATGACATAAATACCATATTACTATTCTTTTGTTTTTTCAAAAAGTGCAAAAATTAAATTTTTTGTGTTGTCTCTCACATCGATAATATTTGCATTAGCGGCGATTTGTTCACATTATTGCATTTACGAGTAAATGATTTTTAAGTGATATCTTATAAAGTATTTCGAAACCTCAAAACCTTTCTGTGAAAACGAGCTCAAAATTCCGCATTTTCAGAAACGCTCAAAAGCCATTTTATCAAAAACGACTTCAAATATTTTCTTCAAACGTTTCGAACGGATAGTGCTAAATGCTTCTGTGAGTGAAAGTGCTCCGAATGACTTTCAATTAACTTTTTTGAAAACTGAAAAAAATTTCTGTGAAAAAGAGCTTCAAACTTCGCATTTACAGTAACACTTAAACACCATTTCTGGAAAATGGCTCCAAATTTTTCAATGAAAATTGCCATTTAGGTTGAGGTTTTACTCTTCTTTAATATTCTTTACGTAATATTTCGACTTAACTATTAGTAAACCGAAAAATTGAGAAAATTGCAAAAAAATATACTTTGGGCGGCCATAGATGGGAGCTGGCAAAAGTAAGTGGCAAAACAGAAGAGATAGGCCAGACCAAAGAAATTAGAAAACTAACTAGTACGAGGAAGTTTGTTCCATTGTGTAGCACCACTAGTTTTGATTTTGGTTGGTTCTTTACATTAAGTCTCAACGACATTTCCCAAATTTTCTACAAAATGTCTTCGTATTTTTGTATTAAACTTTTCCTCAGATAGTGCCGATAACGCTTAAAAAATGGCACAGGTCTAATTTTCATTAAAATATTTGAATTTGCGAAAATTGCAGTTTTCGGCATCTTCCTACAACTACAACATTGAAGTTAGAGATTATTTTCCTGAATACAAATTGTTGTTCAAAGACAGATCTTGAAACAAGATAGTAAAATTTTAAATGAGATATAGACAATTTTTAAACAATTATTTTCTGAATAACGCCTCCAAATTTTTTCTTAAAGTTTTTTCCGTGTACGTAGCAAAAGACGGTAATTAAATTTTTTTGCTGGTCCCATTATCCGTTAACACTATATTTTCGAAAATTGTAAAAAAAATCGAATTTAACATTGCAAAAATACAATAATTATGACAGATTTTTACTTAAATAAAATATTTTCTAAAATATTAGGTATTTATAAAAGATCATGTATAATTCTTCGACAAAACGAGGAGGTTTAGCGAAATTTCTGCTTGAAGTTATTGCAATTGATAAAAAAATTCTCCAAAACGTATTCAAATTTTTTCTTTAATTTTGTCCATGGATAGAGCAAATGACCCTTAAAAAATAGCGCATTGAGTTCACATAAAGTGGGACCATTGTGCAATTTTAAGAAGCGAATTTTATTCTATTCTAGAAACAATTAAAGAAAAAACTTCGAGCATTGTTTCAGAATAGTTTTTAAAATTGTCTATAATTCCAGCAAAATTATGCCGACACTATTAATACTTGCAAAAAATTGTTAATGACCTTATTTAATGATATTCGAAAACTAGTACATATTGACGAAAACGAGACCTGCGTCATTTTTAAGAGTTCTTTGCATTATTCCAAGAAAAAAAAATAATAAAACAAATCAGAGCGACTTTGAAACTTTTAACTTCATGTAATGTTACTCCCGAAATCAAAATATCAGTTTTAAATTCGTAGGGCCTCGTTTCAAATTCTCAGAGTTTGACCAGATCGATTACGGAATATCAGTTTTGGAGAAAATCGTCTGAGCGGTTTAGGCGCAGCATTGACCACAGACGGATGAACGGACGGACGGAGAAGACAGACGAGTTGTCGTAAACCAATTTTTCGGTCTGAAAGACACAAAACGTGTATTCTGAATCCACAATGTCAATTGTGGTGTCAAGTGATTTACAATGTCAACAATGTCAAGTGATTTACTACATACACAGAAATATGATTTATCCACGTTTTCCGATATCAGAACACCTACGAGTTTTTTAACAAAACATTGCGACTTTCCGCTGCAGCATTAAAATTCTGAATGCAATGGTGTGCGAGAAAAATGCAGATAACGCAGTGGTAGGCAAGAAAGTGAAAGGAGGATCACGTTTGATCAAGATGATGATAACAACAACAGCAACAACAACAACAACAACAACAACAATAATAATAATAATAATAATAATAATAATAATAACAACAATAATAATAATAATAATAATAATAATAATAATAATAAATACGTAAAAAACAAAACACTGAAGAAATATTTATTTATTTATTTATTTATTTATTTATTTATTTATTTATTTATTTATTTACGTCAAAAAAACAGTTAAAAACTGCGTATGACGGGCTATGGGGAAAAGTGAATTGTGTGCACATTTTCAAAATTCTGTGATCCCTACACTAAATCATATACTACTTAAGTTTTGAATTTTGAATTTTGAATTTTGAAAGGGAGAAAAAAAAACAAAAAAACTCCCATGTAATAAAATCGATTTTCAAGGATAAATAAGCAATAAATTTTGAATTTTGAAAGGGAGAAAAAAAACAAAAAAACTCCCATGTAATAAAATCGATTTTCAATGATAAATAAGCAATAAATTTTGAATTTTGAAAGGGAGAAAAAAAACAAAAAAACTCCCATGTAATAAAATCGATTTTCAAGGATAAATAAGCAATAAATTTTTGGCTCTTATTACTTCCTGCCGCGACAACATGGAAACGATAATTTGAATAATTGTATTTCCCACTGAATTCTAGAAGACGTGCACAGAAAATGAAGTTACATTTATGTCCAGAAGCAAAACAAGGGGCCATCTCAGCATTTGCTCAATGGATCAGGAAAACTGGACAAAAAACCTGATCGAGATGAGGGTCATTGACCCGGAAGCTGTGTTACAATAGTTGTTACAGGTTGTTTATACTCATTTATACAGTCCAAATGGTAATTAATGCATTATGTATCATTGTTAAAATTAATGTTACTTTTCTTGTGATGCTCAGTATAGTCTCTAATTGTATAGAAACAGTTATGCAGCAGAAACGATTTCACTTGTGATTTAAACTTTTCTATTGAATTTAATCGTTTAATATCATCTGGCAAAGTGTTGTAAAATAATGTACATGTATTGTATGTGAATTTTTTGTAATGAGCTGTTGATACTGTCACCTGATGAATATGATTTCTACGTCGAGTGTTATAGTAATAGACTTCGGCATTTTCTGAAAATATATTCCCGCCCAAATTGTCTGTATATTAATACCCAAATTGTCTGTCCTGGGGTTACGCAGGAGACGTATCCTGATAACTACGCTTATTCACAAGATGACCCTTGTAAAGAGCAAACCTCTCTCGAAAATAGTCGTTCTCTCGAAATAGTTGTAACCAATCAGAGGAGACTCAATATGAACAGCAAAGCACAATAGCACCTACAAACAATACAGCGGAAAAAAATAAAAGGTCAAGTCAAAATTGGAGGAGAGAGGAACTTATGGAGATTCTAAGGTGTTAAAAAAAGCACGTAAAATGGGAGAAAAATTAATAGACCAAGAAAAGTCGTTCAACAAATTAAAACTCGTTCAACTAAAAGGAGAAACAGAGAGCCTCATAATTGCAGCATAGGACCAACTATGTCAGGAGAATGACGAAACAATAGACCATATAGCTGCAGGATGCCCTACGATTGCTAAACATGAATACATATTACGACATGATAGAGTGTGCCAATTAGTTCATTACATTATATGCAAAACACTTGGCATCAAGGGGGATTTATACTCGTCGCCGCCCTGGGCTCCATTAATTTTGCCGCCCCTTATTTATAAGAAAATAGATGATGATTTGTGTGATACTGATACCCTGACACTGCGAATAAATATTTTCTACATATTTTTTACTTATTAAAAATGTACATAGTGACTAATTCCGTGGCTAATGCCGTTTCTTTTGAAGCAAAAATTAATACCGTAACTCATTTCTCACTCTTTCGTAAACGGGATTTGTCTAAGAAAGAAAATGATAGAATATGGGTTAATGTCAGTTTTTGTTTCAAACAAACATGACATAAAAATTCAAAATATTATAATTTTTGGAAAATTTGCCGCTCCTCAAAATGTGCCGCCCCGGACTATAGTTTGTTCAGCCCGTATGTAAATCTGCCCCTGCTGACATCAACGTAGCAGATAAATGGTACAAGCATGATCCAAAACCTACCATAGCAAATGAATATACCACAATCCTTTGGAATCAACTAATAACCGACAGGGAAATAACAACAAACAAACCTGACATGTGATACGTAGTAAGGGCAACAATATCTGTAAGGTAATAGACATTGCAATACCCAAAGATGCCAATGCAATAAAGAAAGAAACAAAAAATTGAAGTAGTATACAGATTTCAAAATACATATACAAAACTTTTGGAACACAAAAATTGAAATACGACGGCGATGGTGTAACGGTTAGCGTATCGGGCTGTTATACCGAAGTTCGCGGGTTCAAACACGATCGAAGCGTAGTTTTTAAGGGCGAAAAAAAAATCCTTCGTGCACCTTTCTTCGGGATTAAAGCCAGCTACCGCTTGCCTGCTGTCCCATGTTAGTAGACTTACTGGATGTAAAAGACTCTCAAGCCTAAATAAAGCTGAGCTAAATTCAAATTGCCTGTTTCGTCGCCCAAGTAATACCTTCTTTCTCTCCTAGTAGGTGAAAGGAGCATAACGAAATTTGCGTGGTCAGACGGAAGATGGCCTGAGTCTCGCCACGTAAAATAAGGCATTCATTCATTCAAATACTGCCAATAGTAATAGGAGCTCTAGGAACCGTCACAAAAAACTGTATCAATATTTAAACAAATTACCTGGAAAAACATCATTAACAGAAGTTACGAATGTAGACTTGTTGGGCACAACCCATATTCTCAGGAATGCACTATAAGAAGAAATGTGAAGTAACCCTAAAAATGTGGTACATTCTCGGCTGAAAAAGAGACAAGCATTGTCAGTTGTGAAGAAATAATAATAATAATAATAATAATAATAATAATAATAATAATAATAATAATAATAATAATAATCTACTTCCGTTGAAATCTCGTGCACCGTTGAGGAGAATATACAAAAATGCTAAAGCTAAGAGAGTAATAGAGGCAGCAAATTCTGTCTTAAATGAGGGGTACAAACCCAAGGCAGAGATCTAGAAATCTGAACAGGCAGAGAACTGAAATCAATCACATCGTGAATGCATCTGGATATCTGTTATCTCAGATAATTTTGGGGCCAGCCAAGAACACCGGCGACCGGCAGTCAGTAAACAGCTCCGTACCCCCACGGGCGAAAATAATTATGAAACGGATAGCCGACACTCGGCGTGAAATATCACTCTTAGCCGAACCATATTCCAAATCAACGCACACCTCTAAAGGTCAACGAAAAACACTCCATGTTCAACAAAAATAGCAAATTGAAAATGACACAACACGGCTAATGGTAGATGAGACGCTAAAAGAAAAGATCCAAGCATGGGCTCAACGAATTAGACGTTACAAACGTACGATTGAATTTGGAGACCCTGAAGATCTATCGATTTCATCCTATACTTATTGAGTTTTGCAAAGCTAGTATGAAGTCATGGAGTACCAGGATACTAATACACAGCGGAAAGGAAGAAGTAGAAACAAGTATTCAGATTAACAGGGGAATTTTCCTAGGAGATTCGCCATCCCCTCTGCTGTTTAGCTTTGAATAGTGATGACAGACCAGTAACACATTTGTTTTACATGAACGATCTTAAAGTGTATCCTCAGAATAAAGCGATTCTCTCCCAAATGCTGTCATCAATGATTTTAGCAATGACATCTGCATGAAGTTTGGTGCAACAATAAATTAGTAATTGTCAGTCATAGACATTACTGAACAATAACTAACAGTAATGTACATATATGTATAAACATTTTCAAATATAAAATGATATAAAAATATGTCTAACTCAAATAAACGGATTTTTTTAAAACGACAATTTTTTAAACAAACCATCAGGCAATAATTCGCTAGTTGACGAATACAGGATGGAACAGCTAAGTTACACCCCTTGTATCTCCTCAACCGCGCAAGATACGAAGATGCCGATTGGACAGTCGATTGCTGGAACAGGGGCTACTTGATTACAGCATACTTCGTCTTTGCGCTATTTTTTACTATGAAGATATAAGGTCAACTTTGTTTTTTTAAATGGAACCCTATGCTGAATTTTAGCGTATCGTAATGCGCTTAAAAAGACGATTTCAAATATGTGAATATCTTTGTATTTTAGCTAATAGTTTTTTAGCAATTGATATGCTTTTGTAACATATTTTTCCACTGAGGCGGCGATTTTCTGTTCGACCTTCCTGCTACCTAAATGGGGAACTTCGGAGTCCGTCCTTCAGACACAGGCGCTCATTTACTTCAGCACAGTAGCAACTACTTTCTTCGATACTAATTTTGCCGAAAGATGACTTCGTACAAAGAAGACTCAAATGCTGCATTCAAGATTCAGGAAAGTTCTTGTTTTGCCACGCAATTACTATTCTGTTGTTTTGAAAACTGCGACAACACATTCTATTATCAATTGGGAGTAAAGAATACAAAAATAAATGAACAATATCTTATTAATCATAATTTATTCGTAACTAACCGTCACGTACAAAGAAGACACATTGATCAAAATAGAAATAAAAACATACCAATTACATTGTTACAGAACAATGCTTTACTTAAACATGTGCTCGAAGTGTTGTCCATCTGCTGCAATGCACATTTGCAGTCGCCGTTCGAAGGACAAATGAACAGATGTGAGGGTGTCACTTGATATACTCGAAAGAGCTTCGGTGATACGTCGCTTCATATCCTCTGGCGTTGTTGGAACTTCTGCATAAACCTTATTTTTGACTGCCCCCCAAAGAAAAAAATCAAGAGGAGTCAACTCAGGAGACCGGGCAGGCCACTTTACTTCAGCCGTCCTATCCAACAATTCAAGAACTTCTCATTTAATACTTCTGTTGCCACACGTGAAGAGTGAGCTGGACAGCCGTCATGTTTAAACCACATGCACTGACACGTATCCAGTGGTATCTCTTCTAATAATGTGGGTAGAACATTTCGAAGAAAATTTTCGTACTTAATACCATTTAACATGCCTGGGATGAAGTAAGGTCCCACAATGAAATTTCCCACGATGCCACACCACACGTTAACACTCCAAGGTTTCTGGTGTTGTACTTGCCGAATCCAGTGAGGATTCTCTAATGACCAGTAATGCATATTTCGTATATAAAACCCGCAAGGGAAAACAGTCGTTCAACTGGCACAGATAAACATAAACTAGTGTTATAGCGAATAGACGCTTTTTTATTGTCGGATATTTGTCCATTTTTAAATGATTGAAATTTATCATTTAAGAAAAATTCTATTCATTTTATAGAAATGAATAGAGTTAAAATTCAACAACTGAAAGGAACTTTTAGTTCTGTTTCAACGAGGTGCATTCACTAGCAGAATCAAACAAAAAGAAACAATCCTCGTTATCTTCTTGTTCATCTGTATTTAAACTATTTTAAGTATTTCATTTTTTAAATACACCCATTTTACGTATTTAAATAATGTTCAAAATACATGTCAAAAAACTCAAAAATACTGTTTTCAAATATAAAATGTATTTAAAATACGTATATCAAATTCAAATATTTAAATACTGCCCAGCTCTGGGCGGTGCCTGTAGCCGAATAGTTTCGGACTCGTGGAACGGACTGAGTAAGAAATTCGAATCATGGATCGAAAAACCAGAAAACTGTTTATAATGCATCATGTCACCCATCCTCGAGCTGATGTACATAGACTTTGTGTCACGTAAGGAATGAGGAAGAGGCCTCACACAAATTGAAGCCTCCTGGAACAATGCAATAGTCGGGATGGGAAAGTATGTAGTGACCCATCAAGGTGACCCACTAATGATGCTGGTCATGAAATCTAACCAAAGAATGGGAAACAGGCATTGTAATTATAGAAGAATTGCGAACAAGACGCAGAATAACAGAGACACTGAACTTCTGAAGCGACTAAATATGAAATGTGAGACACAAAAAATGTTAAAGAAATCGTGGAGAGACAAACTACTCCATGGGTTATGAATCTGAATGATATATATATATATATATATATATATATATATATATATATATATATATATATATGAAAAGAATGGCCAAGGTGCAGATTAATAATGATCAGTCATTTATATGGCTTAAAAGGGGGGAAATGAAGCCAGAATCGGAAGCAGTTTTAATAGCTGCCCAAGGTCAGGCATTGAGAACACGACATTATGATAAAGCGGTTCTCAAAATTTCCCAAGATGATAAATGACGTATTTTCCAGGAACAAGTAGAAACCATTGATCATATCGTCCGAGCTTGTCCAATTCTAGCAAAGACCGAATACTTCGAAAGTCACGACAGGGTGTGTAGTTACCTCCACTGCCCTCGAAGATTCCAAACACATGCCCCAAGTGGTACGAGCACTCACCAGAACATGACATCTATTGGACTGCGTACCATATTGTACGACCAAAAAATTCAAACGGATCGCACGATAGCGGTAAACAAATAGGATATTGTTATCCTGGATTTTGGAAAAAAAACGTGTCTTCTTGTAGATGTGGCTGTGCCTGGCGATCAAAACATCGTAACCAATGAGACAGAGAAACGTTTTAAACACAAGGGTTCGGAAATCGATCAGCTGAATGTGGGGCGTCAAAGCACAGGTCGTCCCGATAGTTATTGGAGCTCTGGGATTTGTTCTGCAAAATTAATGTAAGAACTTGGCTAAACTCCTAGATCATTCAAAAGACTGAGAAGTGCAAGAAATTGTTTTATTTTGAACAGCCCACATTTTGCGCAAAGTATTGTAGAGACACCGATAGTCCCTAGATCTGCTCCTTAGGAAGCTGGTTGCAACCCGGAGAAGATTTTATAATCAACCGAATCATAACATCTTTAGTCGTGAATTAGAGTAATAATAATAATAATAATAATAATAATAATAATAATAATAAAGTAATATGTAAATTGTTGTTTCCTTTTTTCATTTATTGATGATGTTGAGCTAGATGGGACGCAATGGTCCCGCCCTGCATCCAGCGTTCCATCTAGCTTAACATCAGTAATAATAATAATAATAATAATAATAATAATAATAATAATAATAATAATAATAATATATGTCCTACCAAAGCTCCGTATTCAACAGGAACTTAGTGCATTAACGATCGGCGAAAGTGGATGAACCGAAACGTCATTTCTGTGAATTTCATTCAAACAATATCCAAAAAATAATTCGTTGCTTAATATATATTTAATATTATCCCTGGTCAGATTACAGGATTATTGTTGTAACAATTCGCTGCTATTACTAAGCTATTAAAATATTCAAAAATGGAATTAACTTTTATCCATCATTCTCCAAATATTTTTAACAATTACTCAACAGTATTAATTTCTTTATAGAGACAGTGCAAACAGTATTTCAGCACCGACGCGAAGCATTCAGAGAGTCTTCTGGGAAACCGGTGAGGTGGCAACCATACATGAATACTCTTGCGTGACTTCCTTCTAATCTCATTTGAATGCGGCAACGTCAAACAAGTTACGCAAGAGGATTAAATATATAAAGAAGATAGAACAACTGATAATAACAATAATAATAATAATAATAATAATAATAATAATAATAATAGATACCGCAACTTAATCTCATTGAAATGTTTTATATTAGTGCTCGGCTATGCAATGAACTTTTTATATATATATATATATATATATATATATATATATATATATATATATATATATGTATGTGTGTGTGTGTGTGTGTGTGTGTGTGTGTATGTCTCTGAATGTGTTAAAAGCATGATTTCCATTTTGTCTGAAGGTGATAATAGGAAAAGAAACCATAGATTTGTCTTAGTTGACATTTTAACTCTGAATATGAATATATTAAAAGGAAATAGGATTTTCGGATTCAAGGTTTTATTTAAATCATGAAAATATTAAATTAGGAAGCTAAAAACTTGATTACTAAAACAATGTCTTCCACTTTAACAAGATATTGGACAGATAGTAAGCGTGAAACTCATGAACGTCAAGCGGATTACATCAAGCACGAAGATAGCAATCCAAAGTAGAGAAAGTAATACATTTCACTGAACATTTGAATTGCTGTTACTCTGCTTGACATTCACGAGTTTTTACGCTCTGTGTTGCCACTACCCGCGTAATCGTGTTGCCAAATAAAGAGTAGCTGGGAGACAGCCAGGGTTGAGCATAATACTTTAAATTTAATGTTTAAATACTTCGCCAAAATACTTTGTAAACAAGTATTTAAATACATACTCAAAATACATTAGGTTTTGAATTGCCAAATACATAGTATTTAAAATACTTCAAATATTCAAAATACAATACATGCAATAATTTTGCATTATAACTTTTTTATTGCCACAATACATTGTAATTGTCAATTACAATAAATTACTAATTGTCAATCATACATTTTTGAACAATAACTAAAAAACTTTCACTAATACTTCCACAAAAACACTTTCAAATATAAAATGATATAAAAAATATGACTAACTCAAATTAATAAAGTTTCCTTTTAAAACGACTAGCGTTTCAAACAAATCATCAGACAATAAACCCCTAGTTGGCGAATGGATTAAACCAGCAAAGGAAAACATGTTGAACTGGTGCTAATGAACATAACCTAGTGTTATAAGTAATAAACGCTTTTTTATTGTAGGATAATTGTTAAGCATTTTTAATGATTTAGATTTGTTATTAAAAAATGAAGAGAATTCAAGTTCTACAGCTGAAAAGAGCTTTTATTTTTGTTTCAATGAGGTTCATTAACTAGTTGAATCAAACAAAAAGAAACTATCCTTGTTATCCTTATCTGTATTTGAAGTATTTTAAGTATTTCGTTTTTTAAATACACATATTTTATGTATTTTAATAGTTTCTAAAACACATGTCCAAAAAACTAAAAAATGCATATTTTGAAATACAAAATGTATTTAAAATACGTTTTTCAGATACATGTGTTTAAATACTACTTAATCCTGGAGACAGCTAGGAGAACTAGTGGAGCTCCATTAGCACATACTTTCTAACATTGTTTTTAATTGCCCCGCTATGTTATACTACTACATAAACATGCAAAAGTGTATCCAACCAGCACAAAATACTTTCGTCCCGAAATTTGAACTTTGGTCCACCGGGTTTACTCGTCACTAGAGAAGAGCCGTGTGGTTAGAGTTCCTCGCCTCAACTCAATATTTCCAACATGCGCTTTTTGCAATTTTCGAAAATACGGAGAGTTCGTCGAAATTGAGGCTAACACCATATTTTCTTACCGTCCCTTTGATACATAAGAGAAAAATGAAAGAAAAATTTCGAGCACTTTTCGAGAAAAACTTGTTTTAAAAAAATTAAGAATGTCTATATTTCCCACAAAATTACTTAAAGACTACTCATATTTTCGAAACATTGAACGTAGCCTTATTTCAAGATCTGCCTCCAAGAAACAGCTTTCAATAAGGAAAATATCTCTCTTCTGTATTTTAGTTGTAGGAAGACGCTCCCCCCCCAAAAATTGCATATTTGCAATTTTCGAAAAATCAGAGATTTCAAAGAACATGAGACCTGCACTATTCTCTTATGTGTGTTTTACCCGCTATTTGGGGACAAAGTATAATAAAAAAATATGGAGCCATTTTTGAGGAAATGTTGAAAATGTTTTTGAGGTGTCATGTAAAGACCCCTTAAAAATCAAAATATCCGTTTCAAACTCCTAAATTCTCAAGTTCGTTGAGATCGATCGGGGAATATCAGTTTTGGAGAAAATCGACTGAACGGTTTAGGCGCTAGCGTTGGCCATAGACGGAGGGGCAGACAAACGTTTTGCCGTCAATCAATTTTTCGGCACGGACAAACCATTTATTCTGGCAACACCACGTCTTAGAGGAAGTAATCTATATATAAAAACACGATTTACCACTTTTTCGTTGCGAGGGCCCGACAATAAAAGTTTTCCTGTCGAAAATTCGCCGTTAGCCGGGACACGATTACAATACTCTCTTTTTACATTCTTAAGGGCAAGAAAGTAATATGAGTAGTTTTCACATAATTTTGTGAGAAATATAGGCAACTTTATAAATAATTATTTTCTCAATAACTGCTCCAAATTTTTCCTTGAAAATTTTCTCCTCATAAGTATCAAAGGATGGTGAAAAAATTAGTGCTGTTCCTATTTTCGGCAATATTTTCGAAAATTGTAAAAAGTTATCATAGCAAAAGTACAATACTGAAGATAAAGATATTTGTCTTAAATTAAAACTGTTCTAAAAAATTAGATCTCTAAAAAGGATAATGCAATATTAAAAAATTCAGCAGTTTTGCCTATTTTCTGCTCGTAATTAATGCGATTTATAAAAAATCTCACAAACGGCCCATTTTTTTAAAAAAAATATTGTTTTCCTGTTAATCAAAGAACGATAAAAAACTGGTGCTGACAGCAATTTCTAGAAACTCATTGTATTATCGAAAATTGCGAAAACTTAACATCGCAAAATTACAGTATTGAAGAGTGAGATTTTTGTCTTGAATGAAATGTGTTCTAAAAAATAGAGTACTTAAAAAAGGCTATTTAATTTTTGTTTTAAAAAAATTATCATGCTTCGCGAAACTTTTGCATGAAGTTAATGCATTTTATAAAAGACGCCTCTGGATTTTTTACTTTCTCGTCTTACTATGCAAAAAGAGAAAATACTGTAATCGTACCCCAGAATACGACGATATTTCGACAGAAAAAATCTTATTACTCTGGTACTGAGAAAGTGAATCAATCGTGTTTCAATACATAGTAAATTACTTCCTCTAATAAGTTGTGTAGTCAGAATTCAAGTTTTGTGAGTTGTGCAACCGAAAACTCGATTGATGGTTGATCGTCTGTCTGTGGTCAACGTTAGCACCTAAACGGTTCACAGGATTTTCTCCAAAATTGATATTCCCCAATGATGCTCTGCAAGTTTGGAAGCGGATATTTTTATATTAATAATTTATAATTTCAATTAACATGATTGATTGATTGATTTTTCGTGTTTCCGGGCGCGTTAACTGCTGTGGTCATTAGTCCCGTTAGTGTAGTGCATGTTATTTCTCGAGAGATGGCGGTGATCTTCCCCTGCTGGATTGCGAGATCCGGCGCCGACCTACCGTCGGCTAGTGGGGTTTCCCCCTAACCAGGACTCTCCAACCAGCGGGGCACCGCCCCAGCCAGGACAAGCTCTAAGCTCCCGACCGGTCTCCCGGAATATGTGGTAGTGTAGTGCATGTTAGTGTAAGTGTGTGTGTGTGTAAGGGGAGAGGATAGGATAAGGAAGAGGAAGGATAGAGCGCGCGTGGTCCGTGGCCCGTTTGTTAGGGTACCCCGGCATTCGCCTGGTGTTGATCGGAGAAACCACGGAAAACTACCGATCAGAGCAGCCGGCCGCTAGAATTCAATTAACAATTTGTATTTTTTTTAATATTTTGAGCCTGAATTATGGTTCGTTCATTTGTTGTTTGATTGGTGATTCCGGGCGCGTCGACTGCTAAGGTCATTAATGCCGTAAGTGTAGTCCTTTTTTTCCTCTGGAGGTAGCCGTGATCTCCCGCTGGATGGTTAGATCCGGCGCCGACCTGCGCCCCAACCGGGACAACCTTTAGGTTCCAGACCAGTCTCTTGATATCGCACATTTGTAAATTGTTCAGTACTTATATATAATGATTTTATAATGTGTATGTTCTTATAAAAAATATGAAAATTTAATTGCATTTGAGAAGAATGAACTTAAATGTTTATCTACTCCTTAGTGTAAAACAGAACCAGACTTGAACAAAATCGCCTCCTATATTATTTCAGTAGTATAGTACACACCTTTTGCGGCTCTCATACGCAACCAATCTTTATAAATGAGGTCTCTAAAAAAGGAGAATTTCACGGAGACGTGACGAGTTGCGTTTTGACTTTAAAAATATGAAGGATTTGTTTTAAAAAACGCATCTATATATTCATGTCAAATGCAACCCGTAACTCTTGGCCGAATTTTTGAATCTGCGTAAATATGTTTAGTGTATGATGACGTAGCCAAATCTTGTAATCGAAACTTCGTTAATTTGGGGTTAATTGAGTGGATATAAACGGCATAGATATGTAAATGTGTCATATCCAAGGCATGTTATGTCATGACAATAATTATTCATTATAAACAAGAGAAAACGTATTATTACCATATATCACTTACAGGGTAATATTGCCATACTGGCCATCTTGTTTTTCTCATATTTATATTCTTTGAGAAAATATTCTTACATTGAAACAATTGACATTTGTGAGTTTATACATAATTTCTAAAGCATATGACTTATAAATTGTAAATAATGATAAATTACATTTAATCCAAAATTACTTTTTTGTTGTCACCATACTTGCAGTGTAACTTTGAGAATCTCATCATTGAATTACTTTGTCTTGTTTTTATAGACAAATAAAAATTGCAATATCTAAGGTTTACAAATCTCAGATGAAATTAAAGTCCACCAAGCAATGGAAAATGTAAAGTGTGGAAAATTAAGTAGGAAAAAGCTACTAAACTGTATGGAATTATCAGGTCCACTTTAAATGACATAAACGAGTGTGTTATGCCAAAATATGCTATTGTTGCTGAGCTTCCCAGATTAAATATAAAAAGGAAAAAGCACTTTTTCCCTATTGCGTTTTATCATAATGTAAAACAGTCAATAAAACTTATTTTAGACTAAGTTCTCAAAACAGTATCTATCTCTATTTATTGTATTTGAACAGTCTAAAACCAAAGACTAATAATCATAAAATTTGTTCTGATGCATATTTATGTGTTTCTGTTTCCTATCCAACTGTCATACATATAAACATTGCCAGAGACTTGGAAATAAATAGAGGCGGCAATGTTTGATCCCTACAGGGTAACATTGCCACTTTGCTCGCTTTAAAAAAAATAATAATAAAAGTTTTCAAATTATGGAAGCTGTGACTTCAATATTTTGAAGAAACATTATACTATTGTGAAGGATTAAATTGTCAAAAATTTTTTTGTGAAGATTGATGCAACACAGGAGAACTTAAAAGAAACAAAGATGTGGCAATGTTGTCCCCCATTACCTTATTGTTTGTTATTAATTACAAGGAGACATACAGAACAATTGTCGGAGGATAACAGGGTCTTGAAGAAAGATATATTATAGGCTTAATAAGGAAATGGAAATATAGGGAAGAGGGTGGATTTTAACATGAGAGAGATCTCACATGGGTATGCTAGTATTTATAAATAGTATTTTAAAAACAAAAGTGAAAATACTTTTTTGAAAATATTTTAGATATAAAACAGAATTTTAAAATACATAACAGAATACAACCAATAGTGATCCAAGTGTTTTAAAATTTATTTTAGGAAATTTTGTTATGATTTACAAGTAAGGTGTTTAATTTCATAAGGGTCTTTGGGTCAAAATCACGATTCCATCATTTTCACTCACTCTATGAGCTCCAATACATTTCAGAATATTCTATGGGCCACCAAAAGCCATATTTGTACCAATAAATTTCTGATTGATAAATTACTGACTGATAAATCGATGAAGGGCTATCTTTTGACAGCTTCATCAATCTCTTGAGAGCCCCTTTATTTGTCTTGTACTTGTTTACCACAAAACTAGTTCCTGCATTTAAATCCTCCTGAAACAAAACTCTGGAGTTGGACACATTTTTCTTCAACACTAGGGGTTTTCAAACATTACAACACTAATGTTTCTTCTCTGTTGACTATTTCTTTGGTAAAATAACAAAATATATGAATGAATGAATGAATACCTTATTTTACGTGGCGAGACTCAGGCCATGAGGCCTGCTCTTCCGTCTGACCACGCAAATTTTGTTACGCTCCTTTCACCTACTAGGAGAGAAAGAAGGTATTACTTGGGCTTATATGTCACTTGTTTTCATTTTACATGACAGCAATTTTACTATTCAAGCTATCACGAAAAATTACTCTGTAGTTTTTTACTTGTATCAATTTGCCACTGTTGTTTTCTTATAAACTACATTTGAAATATGACATTTTGCTACCTAGTCATTAACAAATAATAATCTGGAATGTTAAAAATCACTTTTTTCAGAAAAGTAACTTGTAACATTTTGCCATCTGTAGATTTATTAGACCAGATGCTGAAAAACATCTTTTGAAAGGAACACTTGATATAATGTGTGTATCATACTTGAGGCAGCTTTGTTAAACAGCAGGATATGAATTTACAGCACATAAATTCATTGATCTGTCTTGGAAAAACTGCAGTGAATTTCCAGTCGATTTGCTCCCTTCTAAAATTTTACAATTTTCACCTTTTATTAAATATTCAAAACAAAATCATACATCATTTGGAGTAGATTATTGATAGCACATTTGAGTTGTGT
Source organism: Teleogryllus occipitalis (assembly GCA_011170035.1). NCBI lineage: Eukaryota > Metazoa > Arthropoda > Insecta > Orthoptera > Gryllidae > Teleogryllus > Teleogryllus occipitalis. Next base: position 172,096 of record BLKR01001400.1, read on the forward strand.
AGAATTCATTCTCTATGCAGTACAGTTGCTTAACAGTACATGTGTGCAATGAAGAGCAGAGGAATGAGTATTGCTTTTGCACTGAAAGGCATTTGGTGAATAAAGTTTTATTTCAATATATTATATTGAATGTTAATAATTAATACAATATACTGAATTATGTTTAATATGTTATACTGAATGTTTTTTAATCAAAATTTTATTTACAAAGGAAACAGAACATTTTTTTTTTTTTTGCTTAAATATTTCTTGCAATAGGTCAGACCTGTAATGTTGAACATGTCAGATATGTGTGTATTGGTTAAGATAGTTGATTTTCTTGATGATTTTATTAAAATTTTTCATTACTGAGGAAAGAACATTCTCAGCACTTGAGCACGACAATTTAAGATAAAAATAATAGTATTTAAAATGTATTTCTTTCAACAAAAAAAAGAATTCTTTTTTACGTTTATTAATAAGATTTATAGAAAAGAATGAATCGAGAAATTCAGATATTATGTTCATATGATCTCTAAATACTAGGATATGAACATTAATAATTAATTTGTTAGAAGTGTTCATTAAAATAATTTAAATTCACTGCTAAAACAAATTTGAAAACATTGACATGGGGATACTATGTTCCTAAATAAAATATGTACACTAAATATACAAATAAAGACAATTTTACATGTTTACATAGTTTTTTACGTATTATTGAATGTCAAGAAATACTTTTCATAACAAAGTTATGCATTATTTTGAAATATTGCAAGGTTCCAACAAAGCATACTTCAAGGTTCCAATAAAAATATGAGATTCCTTGGTTTATTTTAGGCTTCGGATATTGATGTCCTCAACTTCCTAAGAAATTTTCAGTTGTTGCAACAACTGCATAATTAGCATTAAAGTATTTTTTTTTTAATTATTTATTTAAGGTCGCCTTATAAACAGCTAGGTTACCACAGTTACAAAAATACAGTATTTACAAATGCACATATTAGTTACACATTTTCATGGGATACACATACACAAATCCTAAATCTAGATGTTATACATAGGGCAGACAATGGGTCTTTAGCATATACTATTTAGCATATTAAATTTGGTGAGGAGTTCTATAATTTTGTTTTGACTGGGATAAGAATTTAATATACAGTATAGATTATCATTGATGTTAAGGTTTGTTCTCACAGTCGCCATCGCGTGGCAATCAACTATAATATGCTTCGTGGAAACTGGGAGTCCGCAATTTGGGCAAGGATCAGGAGCAGCCTTTTTAATTAGGTAGCTGTGACTGAGTTTAAAATGTCATATACGGAGTCTGGTTATAACCACTTGATGTCTTCTGCTAAGTCTAATGGAAGTGATGGGAGATTCCTCGATATTCTTCCTAACTGCTTGTATTAAAGTATTGTTTGTTGGTATTCCACTATTAACGATAAACCTGTACTGTAATGCGATTCATATTGGCGCTCTACGGAAGGGAGTGTTTTACTACATTTGCGCTCTCTGATGAAGCAATGTTGAACGAATATGGTTCATGATTTGACAAGTAGGTAGCGTTCATTGGGCATCGACCCAAGGCAGGGGGGGCTACCTTCATTCGTTCCTAGTTCTTGGTAGAGATCGCAGTCGCAGTTGGTCGTAGTTGGTTGGGGGTAGTGAGCCTGTGACTGTGCGTAGGATTCATGAATGTCAGATAGGTAGTGGCTAGCAGCGAGTTGTCTTGCTGTTGTGCCAGTAGTGCGTGCGCTGCCGGGACCAGGCGCGGATGGGGAATCTCGGTTCGTAACCATGGCAACTAACAAACAGACAACTCAGTTTGGGAAGAGGAAGTGCTACCGATTTTTCGCTTCCAGATTCATCGTGAATTTTGATGATTTGTTTTACAGGTAAGGTACAATAAAAAACTCGTTACCTTTGTTGTGTACAATGAATAATAGAAATGTACAGCGTGAGTGCTCAGATGACAGGCTACGCGAACCATGACTGCAGTGCCACACAAAGGGATAGTTTTCTTTTTAAAATGTGGAGGTGGTCTTGCCTACTGATCCTCGGAGTATAAAACCACCCTTATTTATACGGAAGGCCCACGAGTTTTGTAAATTAATGCAACAACTGTGCGAGGTAGAACATGCTTGCCGAATCTATATTGATGTTTTATTCACTTCACCCCGTGATCTGCTTGCGAGATGTGTGTAGAATAGGAGTGAGTTACCTTGTGACAGAAGTTCTAAAGATGTGTAAATGTCACTGAAAAGGTGTGAGAAATAATGTCTACATTTTATTTCCAGAGTTACAGGAAAGTATTTCAAATGCATTAGAATTTTAGTCTGTTGTTTTCATGGCTAAATCTTGAGCACGTGATGTTTTGGAAATAGCACACAGATACAGGGGTTGGTGTGCAATAGACTTTTTTTTAGAGAGGAAGAAATATGTTATGGGCACAAAAAAGTTATTTTTAACTATACCAGCCGTGTCTAGTACACTGATAAATAAAATATATCCATGACAAGATCCACAATTCTTCCAAAAAACAAACAAACAAATTGACACTTTTCTGTGGACATCTTTTTTAAATTTATACTATTGAGTGTATTAAACTATACAGGTACTTACTTACTTCATTTCTCGTTGGCCTGATGACTTTAATACTTTCAGTTCAAAGCATATAAGCTTAAATATATGCTATAGCTTATTTCTCTTTCCTTTGTTTCTCATCGCACTTTGCTTCTTTTGTCTTCTATCTTCTGTTATGGTCTAGTTGCGAGAGTTGTCGAATTTTACTCTTAACGCATATACTCACAACTGAGTCGTGTCTTGGTGTAAGTAAGAAGTGAAGCAAAACACCCCCGAATTGTAGGGTGAGTAGTCTTTTTATGGGATTGCCGACTGACATGTAGATTTGCCCTTCCCTTTCTTTTGACCTCGTTTTACACGTCTACTCTTCCCCAATGCTTCAGCTGTCTTCATCACGTGCTGTGCTGGGACACGCTCTTTGAAAATCTTGGCTTTTGTTGCCAACTGAGCAAGGTGTTCTTTTGTTATTGTTTTTTTAACAACAGCAACAGCAAAAAAGTACCAGCAAAAGTAATGTCAACAGTTTCATAATGTTAACCTGTGTCCTAAGTCTCATTGTCAAACTTTCGAAACATCGAAATAGCTCTAAAAGTAATTCCGAACAGTAGGGTTTACCTGGCATTTTCTTTTCTTTCTTTCTGTTTTTTTCTTCTTTTTCTTTTCTCTTCGTTTTCTTTCTTTTCTCTTCGTTTTCTTTCTTTTCTCTTCGTTTTCTTTCTTTTCTCTTCGTTTTCTTTCTTTTCTCTTCGTTTTCTTTCTTTTCTCTTCGTTTTCTTTCTTTTCTCTTCCTTTTCTTTCTTTTCTCTTCCTTTTCTTTCTTTTCTCTTCCTTTTCTTTCTTTTCTCTTCCTTTTCTTTCTTTTCTCTTCCTTTTCTTTCTTTTCTCTTCCTTTTCTTTCTTTTCTCTTCCTTTTCTTTCTTTTCTCTTCTTTTTCTTTCTTTTCTCTTCCTTTTCTTTCTTTTCTCTTCCTTTTCTTTCTTTTCTCTTCCTTTTCTTTCTTTTCTCTTCCTTTTCTTTCTTCTTTCTATCTTTTCTTTCTTTTTTCTATCTTTTCTTTCTTTTTCTTTCTTTTTTTCTTTTTTCTTTCTTTTCTTTCTTCTTTCTTTTTGTCTTTTCTTTCTTTTTCTTTTTGTCTTTTCTTTCTTTTTTCTTTTTGTCTTTTCTTTCTTTTTTCTTTTTGTCTTTTCTTTCTTTTTTCTTTTTGTCTTTTCTTTCTTTTTTCTTTTTGTCTTTTCTTTCTTTTTTCTTTTTGTCTTTTCTTTGTTCTTTCTTTTTTCTTCTCTTGTATTCGTTCGTACGCAGTATCTTTCTTCTCTCCCCTGCTGAATTTTGTGTTTCCTACAAGTTCTTCTGAGTTTTTATTTATTTATGTATTTATCTATTTGGATATTTATTTAGCGTCGAAAATCATTAACATCTGCTTGGGAAAGAAAAAAAAAGCACTTACAGAAAAAGCAACATATATTTGACTCAAACATGAATTCTGATTAGAAACGTGCATTTTCTGATAAATTAAAATTTTTAGTTGAATAATTACGTCAATATTTCAATACATAATGCATCTTAAATTTGTCGATTTTTAACTCTTGGCGAGTGAAGGAGACAAGTTTTTCAAAAGCTATTCGGCTTTTCTACTTAAATGCTCATCATTAAATAGATAAAATATCTTAAGAATTTTTCTTTGTGAAGAAACAAAAAATAGAAATTAATGATGTTGCAACAGCACATTGTTTTTCGGATTATTGGTAACTTTTGCATTTTTCGAAAATTCAGTTTAAAGAAAATGTCTCATTTTTTAAGCATCCATTCATTACTCATTCTAGGGAAAAAATTGGAGCAGCTTTTATAAAAAAAAATATAATATGCCATTACATGAAGCAAAAATTATGCGAGATAGTTTTTCAAAAAGTTTTACTTGAGCCCATTTAAAGATCTAATTTTTTAAAGAGATTTCATTAAGGAAAAAAGCTCATAAATATTATACTCTTGTAATGTTAATTTGTTGCACTTTTCGGAAATGCTGAGTACACCGAAAATGCCACCTGCGTCAATTCTATAAGCTTTCTGTGCACTATCAGAGAAAAATACAGAAGAAATTTGAAGCCGTTTTTGAGAAATTGTTTTTTGAATTGGCTACATTTCACCCAAAATTACTAGCAAACTACTCGTATTTTTTGAAAATACGGTAAATTATGTTATTTAAATGGGTCTTTAAAACGATTTTTTAAAGGAAAAATATCCCCATCTTAATATTGTGATTGTAAAAGACCTTAAAAAATTTGAATTTTTTCAATTTGAAAATGAGACCTACGTAATTTTTTAAAAGTCCTTTAGGGGGGAATAATAATAGTAATAATAGTAATAGTAATAATTACAATGGTAATAATAATAATAGATATAATAATAATAATAATAATAATAATAGTAATAATAATAATAATAATAATAATAATAATAATAAAATTAGGTTTTTACCACTAGTTCAAACATGTTTCTTCCCATAAATATTTCCGAAAATGACTATATTTGAAATGTCACTTCTTATGAACGGACAATAGTTATGTCCTCGTTCATCAGTTAAACAGTTAACCCACTACAATGTATGATAGTGATTAGTGAAGATGTGCTTCGCCTTTTGGAACTCGACGATTCCAAGTTTTTCATGTAATATTTTATCGGATTTAGAAAATATTATAAGGTAAGGAGCCCATTAATAATTGCTATTGGCCCTGTGGTGTAACAACGAAGAAAAAACGTGATATATTCTTGTTTTTAGAGAATTGTCTGAAACTCTCCAGTTTTGGAGTTCAAACAACAAAGGTAGTAAAATTGAAAGTCGGAAGTAGTAAGCTCAATAGTTACCACTAGAGAGCTGCGTGCGTCACTTAGGGGTGGTGTCATTTTGAACAGGCGCCCTTGTTAAACTAGTAGTGATACCACAGCACATATTTTTCGTATTATTCGTAACGTTATGTAGTATAACTTTGCAACTGCTATTCACTTGAAAAACTACTAACAAATTGAACGGCGGATTTTGAAAAAAGTTTGTTATTAAGTTTTTGAAAAATTCTGAAGTTTAAATAAATATTGCTTCCTAACGTTGAATTTTTTATATTGTATCTTGTTATTATTACTATTATTATTGTTATTATTTTTATTATTATTCCTCTAATTCATGACTAAAGTTATGAGTCGGTTGTAAATAAAATCTACTCCGGGTTGCAACCAGCTTCCTAAGGAGCTAGGGACAGTCGGGACCTCTATAGTACGGAATGGGCCACCCCTGTAACTTCTAAACGATTCACGATATTGAAGTGTGATTTTCGCTCAACAATGCGGAATCATGGGGCAAGTAATATGCCGTAGAAAAATCATCAGTAAAATTTTTAGTTTTCGAGAAATTTAATCACCTTTGATTTTTTAAATGGAACTATATATTTTTCTTGTCAGCAATCGATAGATCATAAAAAGAGGAATACAATGATGTCTCACATTTGATTTTAAATTAAACGGGCAATAAATTCCTTTAGTAGCGCTCGACTTCCCCTGTCGTCTTTGGGGAAGGTGTCCTTCACTTTGCAGCGTCGAGTCTTACGGTGAGAGGGCGAACGAGAGGGGTGGATGTCTTGACTAGAAGGATGTAGGAACAAACATCAAATTGAACGATCAGAATGAAAGATTTTTCCATTGATTCATCAGAATTAAACATTTCTTTACTGATTGAAATTCTAAAGCGCCGATCATTGAAATGAAAGATATAAAGAAATTAGCAGTGTAAGGAAGATACTAATAAAGGTCATTTTCAAACTTAACAAGAATGAGCTCGATGTCTAATGGCTATGAGATCAAGCCAGTATTTTAAAACACTTCAAATACAAGCAAAGAAAATGATAAGTTGAAGATATTTACTAAAATACCTCCAGAACATCAGATTACAAAAAGGTGGAAATGTTGTTATTGCAGTTGCTCAACCTCTCATTGTAAATTTACAAAAATAAAATAAGACGTAGATAACTATAGAAAAACAGAAGGAAAATATGAGCAGAAATTATTTACTAAGCTCTGTGTCCCCCATCGACAGCATTGCATATCTGCAATCGTGTGTGGAAGGGTCGATGAACTCATGCAGTCATTTCATCGGCCATTGCATTTGTGAGCTATTCATCGATGCTTTGGCATTTCAACTAGGAGGGAAATTTAATTCTGATAGATTAGTGGAAAAAAATCATTCTCTTCGTTAATGTTGATGTTTGTGCTGTGTCCGTCGTGTTAAGACCATGGATTGCTGTAGTTACGTCTATCCCCCATTGCCACACGGCTGTCCCCTTTCTCCCCGTAAGGCCCGCAACAGACTACACCGAGAGAGACGTTGCCAGAAATGTGCGACGAGAAATGTGGAAAGAGGCCGGCGAGGTTACGTCCACACACTGCAAATAGGTTATTCGATGTCTTGAAATGGCTTTATGCGCTACAAGCCGAGAATGGGACGGCAGTTAGCGATGTGATCACCTGCGAGTCCCATTTCTTGTTTTATTAAAAGCTCTTGTGTAACTTTAACCCGTGAAAACCTTGTTTTGCTGCCATAATCGTAAACCATCTGTTTAACTATTTCGAATTGCCTAAATAGAAATACATTCCTGCATTGCATATAAATCATTATTTAATGTAAAAAAAACTTGAACGTTTGTGACTTTTAAGGGAGGAGTGCAATCTGTGCATATTTTCTTGAGCTCCGTAATTCCCCTCCTCTGTTTTACTGTATTTATTGGCTGAATTATGAATAAATTGTGACCGATCAACTAATTCAGAATAAAATTCACAATTAATAAATCCATTAATAAATAATACGAATTAAGAAAATGAACTAATTGAATTATTTCAAAATACCCCTTCATTGAAGTAAGAATATCTTTCACGCAAGTTTTTTCTTATTCATTCCCGTTTAAAGAGAAAATTCAAGTAACCAATTAAAAAAACTGGTGGTTTTTCATGTCATTTACTGCTAAATATTATAACCGGACTCAGTTCTATACGCACTGTTTAGTGTTTTCCTGCTGTAGCGAAGGCCAAAATGTCGTATAAAAATGGAGTAGAAATGTGTCCGAGAAAACTCGCTCGCTGAGCGACTCGAGCGAGGAACTCCTTCGCCCCCGCAGAGGCGAACGAGAAAACTCTTTCTAGTGTGTGAGGGTCGGGAAGTGTCCCTTGTTTCGATTTTTCACATTTCACGTCGCGCATTTCTCGCAGCGCATTCCACGGTGTAGTCTGTTACGGGTATTAGTCTCGGTGCCACGAAAGCCAACTTCCCCACAGGCGACAGTTGCAAGGGCTACCTCAGCAAATATACTCAGTTTAATTTAAAATCACAAGTCAGAAAGTCCAATTTTGTTCTCAAATTGCTATCAAAATATTAACATATTCTCATTGTATTCATATCATCATTGTATTCTTTTTTGATATATCCATTGTTGACAAGAAATATGTATAGTTCAATTTAAAAAATTAAAGATGATTAAATGTCTTCGAAACTAAAAAAATGACGATTTCTCTAAGGCATATTACTTACCCCCATGATTCCGCATTTTTTAGTGAAATCTGCACTTGATTTTACATTTTTGAGTGACATCGTGAGTCATTTAGAAGTTACAGGGGTGGTTTATAGTTGGTGGGACACTGTATTTTGCGGTAACTGTGGTCTACCCCCAAAGCTTCAAAACGATTCACGATATCGAAATGCAGTTTTCGCTCAACAATTCGTAATCATCGGGCAAGTAATAGGTTGTAGATACATGTATTGTTCGAAATATACAAGGGTTGGATAAAAAATAATGAAGGTTTTTTTTCTCTGAAATGACAGAGAGGTATTCACATTTGCACACCTCGCCTCCGTTATTAATGACTGTCTGCTAAATGTTAGGAAGACGTCGTACAGCATCTGGGCGTCTATTTCTGTTGATGTCCCATATCTACCGCCCTATAGCATGAATAATTTCTTCTCTGGTATTGTACCGGGTTCTTCGCAATGGTTATTTCATTTAGCTGAAGAGATCATAATCACAGGGACTCATATCGGGTATGGTGGATGTTCCAGAATCTCCCATTGCCAGCAGCGCCAGAGTTTTCCACGTGGGGTACCTTCACAATACCTCTGCGCTAGATTTTTCCACTGCATGGGGGTTAACCTACACATTATCTCTGCGTAATCTGAACGCTTTAACCCATCGTGAGATTGTGGAGTATGGCAACTCTGCATCACCACATACTTCACGCAATCCCTGAAAACATTCTTGCTTACTCCGTCGTCAGGCCACTTCAGTTTTCACTCACGAACATTGCTCTACCTTTGTAAACGTGACGTTCGGGCGCAAGCGCTGTTGCTATGAATTTCAACGATTTATGCACTGCAGTTGACTGGCAGAGTTGTTCCTGTTCGCTGCACACACTCATATAATAGTCCTACCTTTTGTCACGACATATGGCAGCAAGCCGACTCACCGGCTTTAAAGGCCCATTCACAATGCAATCACAAACATAAGCATAACACATAGACATAGACATTAACACAAGCGAAGAGTTGGCGTATTCACAATGTCGAACATAAACACAGGCAAAATAAGAGTTTCTATTGGCTATGAGACGCAGCACACGAATCGACACGATCGACTTCGATACTCGATTTTGAGTTAACGAACTGTGATTGGCTCATTCCTTATGTCTGACATAAGCATAGCACAGAAGCTTGAAGCTTGCAAGCTCTTAAGTTAACGTCTTACGTGTTATGCTTATGCGAACGCATTGTGAATGAGTCCACTTGTAGACGTAGTCCTAACTTTTATGTTAACGCCATGCTTATGCTTATGTTTGCATTGTGAATGGGCCTTAAGTCACTGCAATATTCTCATTACTTTTTATCCAACTTATGTATTTAGCTTTCGAGAATTTTTTTTAATCTTAGTAATGTTTTAGTCGAACTAGTATATAATTTTCCCACTGGCAGTGGATAGATTATAAAGAGAAATGTTTGATTTGTTAATGTTTTGATGGTAGTTTGGGAATAAAATTAAACTTTGTGACATCTGATTTTAAATGAAACAGACAAATTTCAGATAGAAGCCCTTGTAACTGTCGCTTCTGGGGAAGGTGGTCTTTCCGATACCGAAACATTCGGGGATGGGGGAGACTGAGAGGGGTGGCAGCGAGGGTACAGGCGCGATAATGGCAATTCGTGGTCTTGACTAGAAGGACACGGGAACAAAAATTAATATTAATGATCAGATTGGAAGACTTACTCATTGATTCATCCGGATTGAACTTTTCTTCCGCTAATAGAAATTCCAAAGTATCAGTCATTGAAATAAATGATATAAAGAAATTGGTAGTGTAACGAAGATACTAACAAAGGTCATTTTCAAACTTAACAAGAATCGAGCTCAGTGTCTAATGGCTGTGAGAACAAGTCAGCATTTTAAAACCTTTCAAATACAAGGAAAGGGAATGACTGGTTGAAGTTTGTTATTAAAGTAATATCTCCAGATAATTCATCAGATTTTAGATAGGTAGAAATTTTGTAATTTTTAAAGCCCTTAGTATTCACCTTCAAATCACGAAAAGGGAAGTTCCTTTCTTTTTCGCGTCCTATTTCGCATTTATTTGCTGGATAAGCCCCCTGTGACATGTAGGAGTTCACATTATGTGTTAGTTATCAGCGTTACCGATTTTCAAAGTAGATTCGACGGCACGTATTACTCGAAGTTATCGTGATTTTGCTGTGAAATATCATACATAATTCAGATATAGGAAATGTATTTTAGCTTCAATGAACTATGAATACAAAAACATTACAACGTTCAAAATTAAGTTTGTTAAAATAAATATTGGGAACGGTAAACGTTTTCTAGCTAAATATGTGGCATAAGTAGTAATTTCTAAAAGTATGCTTATTCAGAATATGGGTAAAATTTCATAAAATCATGTGTAGACAATGGTTCCACCTGGAGGGGGGACTCGTGAGGCTTCAGCCCCCCCCTCCCTCGAAGTCAGTGATACGTATTCAAAAATATATAGATTTTACTAATTTTCTACGTATTAGCCCTAGAGTGGCTCATGGGAAGCGTACTAGCTTCCCATGCGATCCCGGGTTTGATTCCTGGTCGGGGCAAAAAAATTGTAATTTTCCTTCAAAATCTACTCGGCTCCTGTAACTGAGTGACCAAGAAAAGCTCAGGCAGGTGGAGTTTGCTAGTTACAATGAATGGAATACGTCATGGTCACCACATCTCTCACTCCCTAAGCGTGGGAATTAAACTAACGTAAGCCCAGGCATGGTGGACACTGTTAGCCGGCAAAGTCGGACAATCGACTCCAAAGTGACAAATGCATACATATATTTTCTGCGTATTCTAGAAATAATTTTTTGCCTAGACTGTAGTCATTCAATATTTCAATTGTTAACTTGATAAATATTAACAATAAGTCAGAAAATTAAAATACGTTTTATATTCAGCATAAAGGAAAAATTCTGTATGAGAAAACGTCAAGCCAGCTGGACATCATGTCTACAGACCTTCCTAGGGAAATATGCTACGTGCGCCTCTGTGTATAGATAACTGGAAAAGATGTGATTTGTATGTAAACTAAATGAGCATACTTTCTGACTACAGGGGGAAACTATATATTTGAATTGAAATCCGGTCCCTGGTGATGACTGCAACTATTCAGAGTTGAACGAAGTTTAACATAAAATATGCCCTCATAGATTTACATGAACCTATTTGACCAGTGGATTTTTCTTGGCACTTATCAAACCCTGTGAGGAACTACGGAAGGGGACCTTGAGATATACCGTTAAAACCAGTGAAATCTGCAATTTGTATCTCTAACTTTTCATTCACTGGAAAGGTTACTTGGACTAAAAACTGTGAAGATAAGTTGGTTTTATTAAATTTGATTTATTTAAAGAGTAAAACAGTATGAATCTTTGTGACGTACTATGGGGGGGGGGGAAGTGTATTCTGTGTAAATTTCATAAATTCTGGAATCCCTACCTTGACCCATATGCATGTTATGAATACAGATGGAAATTAGCGTAGGTAAGAATTAATAAAGGTCATTTTTATGTCATTTTATGGACCTTTGCGTCATTTGTCATTTTTACTCATTTCGTTTCCTTTTCGTGTTTTTTGTTAGTGAAAGTTTCATGAATTTAGAAAGACTCACTAAAACAAAGTTTATTGTATCAGTTCATGCCGAAATTCACTACTGCACTGGACTGCTTTCCGAAATCTCAAAAGTACACGGATCTTCGGTAACTTCTTCGACCTTTCAAAACTGATGTTGGCAATATCGGAGGTGAGAATTAAAATTTCTCCTAAAATAAAGATTTCATAATAAATATAATTTTATATAAATAAATTGTATTTAAAATTGTAAAATGCATTGAATAAATAAACGTATTCCTACAAACGTTTGATATTTAAAAAAATATATTTTCTCCCTATTTCTAAGTTATTTTATAGGTCATTTTCAAAGAATTTTTAGGTCCGAGCCGTGCTTATGAGGCTGTAAAAAAGTCATTAAGAAATGGTTGCAAAAAAATTGTCTGTATTTGTGAAATTCAAATCCGAATAAATCCGAATACATGTGGACACTCTTATTGATGTGCATTCATGCTCAAACACAGGAACGAAGAAATTTCATCTGAAAGTGGTTTAGAGACCAGTAAGTTTTCGTAAAACAATGCTAAAGCATTAGCGTGTTCTTATTCGTGCGACCGAGGCTTAAAAAGAACCGAAAGTGGATTTTCCTTGGACAGGATAATGCACTTGTACATGTCGTTGAAGTACAAGAAATAAAAAAAAAATCTGTCAATTTTTAGTAGAGTGACGAAATAGGTTTTTGTTCGTAATAAACTGCTCCGCTCCGATTAAAACTTTTCTCTTGCTTAATGGGATGTTTTGAGGTGTCACTTTTCTTGGGCATCGACGGTATGTATCCCTGAACGGTAAGGAAAGCCGAATTATTTTGAGAGTTTGTATGGGAGTTACGGTATCTCTGTGAGCTTGAAATCCATATAGGACTGTTACGAGAGTAAGGGTAGTATTTCAGAAAGACAATCTTGGCCCGATCAGTGTTGTGCTGTCATTTCTCTCGAAGTCCACAACACACATCGGAAATTATTTGTCTGACTAATTAGTACGACTTTGGTGGCCCTTTTTTATTTACGCTGAGTACAAGATGACATTAATTCATCCTTCATTTTTTAATACATATTTGTTTCATTTTATTCTCTACATCAATTAAATATTTGTATTGATCTTACAATTGTTCTTTTGACATTTATATGGAATATTCATGAAATTGACACGCGGAAAACAATCATATTGGGTTTACGAGTGTAATTCCAATCTGAAGTCCTAAAGAAGGATTTTCGTCGAAATGTCCCTACTCTCCACTATTATCAGTCACGTTTTAATCGGCGTAAACCAATTTTGTATCAAATTTCTATGGTATCAAAGTTCTATGGTGCTTTATACAGATATCGGATTATTTGTTTTCCTAAGGGTTCCTTGGTTGTGGCCAGCGGACGATTGTTTGGACACGTTCTAGAATAGTTCAGGATTACCGAAAACTGCGTTGCTCCGCGATATGTAGCATTCTCCCACCAGCCACAAGAGATAGAGCTCCTGCTTGTAATGTCTCGGAAATGAAGTACAGTTAGAGATGAGGTACTACGAAACTACTTTGTGCGATTGCTGCTGCTGCTGCTGCTACTACTACTTCGAAATACATAGTCAACTTTCCGTTGTTGAATGTGGTCAGTTGTATCTCGCTCATAAGAGCAGGCAGGATACAACGCTGAGTTCGGAAAAGTAGTTCGTTGGCGATGTCTCGGAATGCGCCTCGCCACGTTCTGCGGACCAGAGCTCGCAGGAGCGTTCGGAGCGCCGGAAGAACTTTGCCACTGCGGTTGACCTTGAAGGAGGTCTGCTTACTCGCGTCTGGCGCGTAGCGGCCCGTCAGGGGGAACGGTCGCGTCGGCGCTGAGGTAGGGAGCTGAAGTGGCGACGGCGCGGCGGTGGGAACAGGAGATGGAGAAGCGAGGGCAGGGAGAGGACAGGCCAAGACAGGACTAGACAGGGCAGGGCGACGGCCGTGACGCCAGCGCTGAATCGGCGAGATGATGCGCGATTGTTCGTGGGCTATGCTCGTCTTGCAGAGTTCCCAGGGGCAGCTCGGCAGGAATGCGCATAGAAGTCCAGTTAGTTACAAATCTCTGCCAGAAATTATCCCTTGCTTTCAGTATCCATAAGTCCAGTCTGCTTCAATATTAATTTGTTCCTGAGACAATTTATTCACCTTTTTCGCGAATTATTTTGAGACTTTAAGGGGAAGTATTTATTGTTCAATTTTATTATATAATAGAAAATCGTAGAATAAATGTTTAAGTTCATAATAAAATTAAGAATTTTTCCGTCGAACTGAAGGTGTATCGTGTGACTTTGTGATACCCTTGACTTGCAATGAATATAACAGCAATGAAGACAGTCGGGGCCTATTCATGAATTATTGCTGGGGCAAGTACTCTGGAATGGAAGCTCTAAAAATTGCCCTTCGGAAATCAAGCGGAGCTGGTCATACGGTGTAATTAATAATCTTTTTTCGCTCGTCAGTTACTTTGTCGATTTGGATCTTAAAAATTCATATACGTTTGTTGATTTTATTAATTTATTACTATGCTACTTCTTTGCCATTTCTACCACAATGTCAGAATGGTGATAATTATATTAATATTATTATTCCATTAAATTTTTTGTATATTTGGCAAGTTAGTTCAGAGGGCACTGTTCTCCTGTTGGGAGCTTCAGAAATATGATGGTTAAAATATGAAACTTACGCTCTAATTTCCATGTAATATTCTGTATTCCTTGCTTCGTACGATATAATTACTGTGCAATTACTGCACGGTCCTGACGGTGTAATTTTCATGTAATATTTCTTAGCCCTTGCTCAAAACCTGTATTTAATACTATTTTGACATTTTTTAAAAATATATTTAAAATTTTCATTAAATAAGAGGATTTCTTCACTGTTGTCTGTTCATACTATTCGTAAAAACGAATTATATATTTCGCAATGGGATTACTGATATACTGGATTTTTTGCTCGTTTTTTGTTGAAAAAAACAACAACTGGAGAGTGGCAGGTGGTGGTGTTATTTGCGTGAAATATTTCTTCAAAATATATCGATAATCATGTAAGCTTAAGCGAATTGAATTTGTTGCATTCGCCTCCTTTCCCAGTCAAGAATGTTCTTTTCCCATGCCATGAAATATTAAAGCACTTCGAACACGTCGAAACTAAAATATTTACGCCGCCTTGTGGGGCTAGACAGAAGCTTGTGGGTTCGCCCTCCTGTAGGGTCGATGCAAATTTGAAAATTATTTAATAACCAATTCTAGTTCTGAAGTCGGAGGCTCCGAAACAGCATTATACAGCTTCGCGCTTCCATATTTTGCGCTATGACGGAGTTAGCATTGACATAAAATTATACTTTGTACAAACAATTGGAAAGAATTGCTCGGTGTGATGAGTCTTGCTTTGAAATACAAATAATCGCAGCATCCCAATCAATTTGACACCTGTAAACGACTCAAAACCAACAACAATATAATAATTAATAATAATAATAATAATAATAATAATAATAAATATACGTCTGCCTCTGTCACTGCCATGTGAACAACCTAGTCTTTTGTGACTTCTTGCTAGGGAATACCGCAATATTAAATGTGTATACGAAGGAGTGGTGGGTTGGTTATTCATCTCTGGTATAGAGTAGAGGGTTCATTCTGTGACCAAATGGGTTGCCGTGTGACTCAACGCACGACGTGTCTACGAGACGTTCCAGTGAGGTGTTTATTTCGGAGTCGTCATTGTGGCGCGTTTGCTTTGCAAGTTGAAAGATGCGGTCTGCGCATCGGAGAACCTTCGTTGTTATATCATACATTGTACTCAAACCGAATTCTGTCTTTGTAAAAAAACTATTTCAATTTTTTAAACAATCTGTTCTTACCAGTTCTGAATTAAACCCAGAAATGTTTCCGAAACTTAGATCTCACGTCACGTTCAGTTCTGTTTAAATGTACTTATTTCCCAGTGAAATACATTCCATAATTTGTGATTCAATGTACATTATCTCTGTAAAACAAGTTGGGAATAAATATTATTATTATTATTATTATTATTATTATTATTATTATTATTATTATTATTATTATTATGTTCATGGAGGATAATTGTGAACGTTATATTACCTGGAGTTCGTTTTTTTTTCACGTTTGAGTTAAGAACAAATCTGTTTCTCTAGATGTGATGATTGGCAACAAAATATTCTATTCTAAAGGACGTTTGGAGTTGAATAAAAAAAGCAGTGGTAGAAGACACCCTCTGAACATCATAGATATATCTGAAATATAGATATTTACAATCTGTCATAACTATATTTCTTTAGTAAGCCTTGAGGATGGAATCGAAATATTCTAAAACTTCGGCAAACTTATGTTTTAATTTTTCTACTCACTCCGACCAAATCTCGTGAATGACATTTCCTAATGCAACTTACACATTTAAAAACTTGTAAAACTGGGCTAATTTTCAGAGAATTGAGCGAAAGGGACTATTGATACTTTCATTTTGTTAATTCCCATAATATTGATGAGGCAACACTCACGCAATATGATAGAAAACAATGTAGTGTTCTTTTGAAGCAATTTTACAGAAAAAGTGTAGTATTAAGTTCCCTGTTCGATTCTGCACATTGCACATGTTCTTAGTTTTTAGAAACATTTTCCACAATGGAAATTCATAACGCAATTTAAACAGTCACTTTACATATCGATACCTTCGGGGGACTGCATTATTGTTTGATATAGTTATTGCTGTGAGGGTAGAACTTCGATATCTTGAAGGGTATATTAAAATTGTAGTTATTAAATATTGTTTTTATATCGAGGTTCATTAGTAGAGGAATTCTTCAGAAGTTCGATATCCAGGAAGCCGCAATTGTGAAAGTTACTGACGGAACTGTTCATTGTTGTTACATATCCACAATCACCAATGAACGTAAATTTTACACAGAAGTTAGTTGCAGGTTTTAATGTTTGTGCAGTCGGAGGCAAAGAAAAGTCCGTGAAAGTTTGTCTGAACGGCAGTGGCGGCTGGTGGGTTGCGAATTGGGCAAGGGGTATGCGTGGCCGAACAATCGCATTTTGTCTTTTTAGAGTATTTCTTGAACGAAAGCAAATACTACCCATGTGGCGTTCGACCGATTTGAAAGCAACGGCAGTAGAATCCTTGTCTAGGAGAAGGACTTTTACAATGACAACGGAATATAAAATTGTGTTCACGAAAATGCGAGATTTTTCAAAAGTAAGTGCATCAAACGAAACAGTAATTTATGAAATCAGATGAAAGGATTGATTTTATTAGCGTAGTTAATAGGCCTCTGTGGAACGATACCCTTTAGCAACATGCTCCCCCACCCAACTCCCTCTACGCTCACTCTTCCTGGTGGTCCCATTGCCTAGCATGCACCAACTACAGTGAAGGGATAGTCCGTGATTCGGCCTATTTCGAAAACATTGATCATTCGCTTACGCGAGCCCTTGAAATTAAATTTGTTTTCATAATATGCGCTGGTGGAAGGCTAATATTAAACGAGTCAATTTGGTGTTAATTTAGTTAATTTGTGCTAATGTATTTAGTGTTATTTAAGTTTAAAATGTTCTGGCACTTTTCAAGTGATTGATTGTTAGTGAATCCGGGCGCATCAACTACCGAGATGAGTAGTCCCGTAAGTGTAGTGGTGGCGGTAATCTTCCCCCGCTGAGTGTCGAGATCCGGCGCTGACCTACCGTCGACTAGCAGGATTTTTCCCAATCAGGTATCTCCCACCAGCGGGGCAGCGTCCCAACCGAAACAAGCTTTAAGCCCCCAGCCTGTCTCCTGGCATGTGTGGTTGTGTAGTGCATGTTAGTGTGTGCGTGTGTAAGAGGTGAGGATAGGACAAGGAAGAGGAAAGAAAGATCGCGCGCGATCTATGGCTCTTTTGTTAGGGTACTGCTCCGGCATTCGCTTGGCGTTGATCGGAGAAATCACTCGTTATTAATTTTTCTGGAGACTGCGCAGTAGCAGGAGCTGGTGAAGAGGCCCTAAAGAACATCCGCCACTGCTGAACAAGTCTACAAAAACGAGAGAACCGGCTGAAGTGGTTCAGGGCATCAACTGATGTCACTGCAGTACCTTTGACCAGGAGGTCCTAGGGTTAATCTCGAGAGTGACAGAATTTTCGACACTAGCGAGATATGTTGAATTCAGCCGCAGTCTGGAAGATATTTCTAGCGGCAGGCTGCTTGATAGGTAGTTTTCCGTGGTTTCTCCAATCAGTTCCTGACTAATGCCGGAACAGTTTTTTAACGAACGGGCCTCAGACCGTGCGCGAACTGTCCTTACTCTTTCTTGTCCTATTCTCACCCCCTTACTTACACAAACTTACCTGTACTACTGCACTAGACTACCACACATGTTGGGAGACTAGTCGGGAGCTTAGCGCTTATCCGGTGGGGCGGTGTCCCGTTGGTGGGAGATACGCAGATGGAAAAAATCCCACAAGCCGACGTGTAGGTCAGAGCTGGTTCTCACCAACCAGCTGGAGCAGAACTTCATCGCCTGAGACAAAAAAGCTCTACACTTGCAGGACTAATGACCATAGCTGTTGACTCATCCGGAAACGAGAAATAATCAAAAAGGTATGTCGGCGCGCCTAGTTTTCTCTCAGATTGTGCGGACTTTGGAATTAAAAACGCATTAACTCCACCAGAGACCGGGAGAGATGGCTCAGTGCATCAGCTGATGTCACTACAGTGCCTCTGACCGGGTTGTCTTAGGTTCGAGTCCCGACAGTGGCAAGATTTTGGACACTAGCTTCTCAGCTAGGTCGAATTCAGTCGCTGTCTGGGGGAGAATTCTAGAGGCCGGCTGCTCTAATCGGTAGTTTTCCGTGGTTTCTCCGATCAACCCGAGGCCAATGTCGGAGCAGTACCCTAATAAACGGGCCACGGACTGCGCGCGATCTCTCCTTTCTCTTCTTTCTCCTATCCTCAACCCATACACACACACACACACTAACATGCACTACACTACCACACGTGCCCGGAGACCGGTCTGGAGCATAGTGCTTGTCCCGGCTGGGGCGGTGCCTCGCTGGTGAGAGATACCTGTCTGCGGGAAACCTCGCTAGCCGACGGTAGGTCGGTGCCGGATCTCGCCATCCTGCGGGGTAAGATCACCGCGACCTCCCGAGGAAAGAAACGTGCACTACACTTACGGGACTAATGACCTCGGCGTAGTTGGCGCGCCCGGAACCACTAACAAACAACCATTCACAAGAGCTTACTGTGATAATGTGTTAACTCAAAATATTTATTTTTACTTGAGTGAGACCACTCCGCTTGGTGCTGCCCAGAGACGCGGTATGGTCCTAGGGAAGAAATTAATATTTCAGTCCTTGCCTTAACCTCTTAGGGAGCTAATACGTTTTGATGACTTCGTTGCAGTCTTGCCAAAGTCTCTGGAGTAGTTCTACACAAAACGATTTTGCTTGGGCGCCATGGTAGTAAATACAAAATCCGCTAATGGCAGTCCAATATGGCAGGTTTTCGCTCGCTTCCATGTCACTTACGAAAAGCGTTAGGCCGAGAAACAGAGGTTCTGACACTGCTTTTGACTCCGCCAGCATGATTCACGATTTCAGGTGTAGAACGCAAAATTGAAGTCGGCGCGAAGTTGAAACGTCAAAACGAGGAGTACACATTATGTGGAAAAGTGGGAATGTAAAGTGTTTACTGAAGGCTGACTGAAATAGGATATTTTGTATTCCTCTTGCAAATGTCGTAGTAAGTAAAAAAATACTTCAGGACAGTTCATAA
This sequence comes from Teleogryllus occipitalis, assembly GCA_011170035.1. Classification (NCBI taxonomy): domain Eukaryota; kingdom Metazoa; phylum Arthropoda; class Insecta; order Orthoptera; family Gryllidae; genus Teleogryllus; species Teleogryllus occipitalis. The sequence continues at coordinate 191,646 of BLKR01001400.1, forward strand.
ATCCTATATTACAAACAATTATTAGTAACAAATTTATTCAGAAAAAAATTAACAACATTCTGTATTTTCGAAAAGAAATGTGTATGACATTAATTGCACTTCCTTAACACAATAGTTTTATGTAGCGACAGCTGATGGAATAATAACCTGAAACTCTCCGGTTTTTTGCTTACGTAGTTCATACCTTGAATCTGCAACTCTTTCGCACTTTACTCGTGTGTCATTCTGGAATGCTGTCGCACGTTCCTGAAAACGCGAACCGAAGCCGTTAGAGCCATTGCTCTGTCCTGTGAATCAGCCCACCGCGAGCGATCATCTTGCAGCACCCCACTCACGAGACTGACCTTGTTGAGCTCGGAAATATCTTAGCAACATTAAACTATTGTTACATACAAATGCAACATTAAACTATTGTTACATTATTACCTGAATTTAAAATGTTAAAAATAATCTAAGCAATGTTTTTTATTTGAAAGTAACACTTTTAGTTTCGAGAGTCATCTATATTTGATTGGGATTGAGATCTCCGGGGAAAATGATACGAAGAAAGTTGTTTTTAAATGGGGAAATATGCCAGACGTTTTCTTGCATTCGTAATATTCAACTCAACGATTCTTTGCTGTCTCAGATCTACTCGAAATATTCCCTAGTTCATTACCCACATTCTGAAAATATTTTTGAAGCTTTTCACTTAGTTACAATCACAACTGTCACAATTTCAGTGATACTGCAAAGAAGAAGTAAAATGAAAACGATGATATTCACGTAAATTTCATTTGAGTTATTTTTGTTAGAATCATTAATGTTAAAATAATTTTTGAAAAATGCAACATTAAACTATTGTTAAATTATTACCAGAATTTAAAATGTTAAAAATAATCTAAGCAATGTTTTTTATTTGAAGGTAACACTTTTAGTTTCGAGAGTCATCTATATTTGATTGGGATTGAGATCTCCGGGGAAAATGATACGAAGAAACCATTGTAGAAATCACGACCGTTAATAAGTAGTAGGAAAATCACGGGATCGGTCAATTAATGGATTATACTAGTTTGCCAACGTTTCGGAATATTTTATTCCATCATCAGGGCTAACAACCAAAAAACACAATCACAATAAATACGGACAAACTCTTCTACGAAGAAAGTGCGTACTGGTACTTTACATTGGTAAATAAATATTTCTACTACAGATTTTGTAGCTAGTCAAAACTGTAAGATTTCTCAATGGGCAGCAAGAGAACACCATTAAAATCTTTATGTTCATGAGGAATATACCGTTAGATTTCTCTTCCATTTTAGCTTGTCTCCAGGGCGCAATATATCATATTGCATTTTAACAAGTTTAAAGGTTTAATTGTGTTGTTCATCAATGTTTAGTATCTTAACACATCTCTTCATTGTTACTGCAAAGCAAGTGCTTGACCTTTGCTAAAGTTTAACTTTTCATTCCTTATATCTACTGCCTTTGTTGTGGCAGAGACGAGAACTATTCGTCCTGTTAGTGCAACAGTGAGATTCGTTGACTGTTATCTTTCTTCCATTCATTCCTAACTTCCTGAGCCAGTGTCACAGTTGACCCTTTGGAATATTACTCTTTTCACTCAACAGTAGACCCTACCTTCTAACAACAAAGTAGCGATTTGATCTTTTCTACTTTCTCGCCGTATTATGTACTTACCTTGTTAAGAGAAAATTGTAATGCTGCGGCAAAAATCGGCGAGGTTTCGATGGAAAAAATCGTACTGTAGGGTCCTGGTATTGTAAATGCTGATAAGGCTTGTTCCTCCATGTACTAAATTACTTTCTCTAACACGTTGTGGAGTCAAAAGCCATATTTCATGGATCCTTGATACCTAAAAATTGGTTGACGGCAAAACGTCCGTCTAGACGTCTAAACGTCCGTATATAACCATCGCTAGCGCCTAATCCGTTCTAACGATTTTCTCCAAAATTGATATTCTCTCATCGATCTTGTCGAACTCGAGGCCCTGCGAGATGATGAAACGGATATTTTGATTTTTCGGTATACTTTATATGAAGCCTCAACATTTTCACTATTTCATAATTGACTGCAAATTTGTAGATAAAACGTTTCGTCAGGTAGAGTAAAACATGTACATGTGTATGTACGTATAACAGAATTAAACACTAAATCAAGCTTATTATGTTATGCATTTAGAATTCTTTCTAATTCTGTCAGCCTTCATGCAGCTTGTTGCGTGTATTTTGCAAATGTACATTCCCGCCTGAGATATGGCATAATATTCTGGGGAAGCTCATCCTTTAGTGCCCAGACATTTAGATTGCAAAAGAAAATTATCCGAATAATGAAAAAATCCCATCCACGTGATCCGTGCAAGCCTCTTTTCATTGAGCTTGGAATCTTACCATTGCCTTGCATATTTATTTACGAGTCTGTAGTATTTGTCAAAACTGACTTGCTTAACGGCGGGAACTTATTTTCATGTAATACTGATATTTATAGTTACAACACTCGACGTAGAAATCATGTTCAAGTGTCAGTATCAACAGCTCACTACAAAAAATCCACATACAATACATGTACGTTACTTTACAACGCATTGCCAGATGAAATTAAACAATTAAAATTGGTTCACAAATTTAAGTTGAAAGTAAAATCTTTTCTGCTGCAAAACTGTTTCTATACAGTTAGAGACTATACTGATCGTCAAAAAGAAAAATAATGTTTACTTTAACAAAGCCAAGATATAGTATAATGAATTAGTTTACATTTGCATTGTACAATTTTTAAAAAGTCTCAATATGCCTGTAACAAGTAATGTACTTCAGCTTCCGGGTCAATGACCCCCATCTCGATCGGGTTTTTGTCCAGTTTCCCTGATCCATTGAGCAAATGCTGAGATGGCCGCTTGATTTGCTTCTGGACGTAAATGTAGCTTCACTATGCGCACGTTTGTTTTGAACTTTCCTTTTGCTTGTAGTGGTAGTAGAGCTTAGGGTGAGTTTCCATTTTGTTAACAATACGGAAAAATCAAATCCGTTCGTTTACCGTTAAAAATAAGTTTTCTATCATTCGGCTACGAAAATATCTAGTTTTTGAAATGTTAATCTCTCGCTTTTTAAAATTATTATTATTATTGTTATTATTATTATTATTATTCATCTTTCAACTATTAATAGTTAAATTGTTGGGAAGGGATTCTGAAACTCAAGAAAGCGTGCGCAGATGATTTTCTCCCCCATACGTCACATACAATTTTTGACTAAATAAATAAATAAACATGCTTAAAAATTGGAGCGTCTAATTTTCGTTGAAATCTCTGAATTTTCGTGAATTGCAAAACTTCGATTTTTTTCGACGTCTTTCTAAAATCACGGATCGAAGAAAGACTTTTTTCGATCTCTTATTTGAAGATGATTTTGTTCATATTTTCGGAAATATGAGTGGCTTCCGCGTAATTTTGCATAAGTTGCGTAATTTTCGCGTAATTTTGCAGAAGTTGCATGTAATGCGAGAAAGTAGGATGTGCTGTAGCACCATTAATTTGTTACTTTTGGAATGTGAACGTTTCAGTCACGCGTTTTAGTATTTGGTCCGAGTGAACCACAAGTATCGGGATCAGATACGAGATCATTATGGACTTCGTAATGCTCACAGTCCGTAAGGCACTTGAATGGGAACTTGATTGCAAGGCCAACTGGTAGCCGAATATTGTCAGATACGATAAACATTAATGAATATAAACCCATAAACGGTATGTAAGAAGATAGGTTCTTCTAATATTCGATTGATAATGTTAAATGAAGTAGAGTGTCCGAAATGAAAGGAAAGATTTATCGAAGAGTGAAAAGTTTTGAAGGTAAAACGATGGCCTGCTTCTTATCTTTTGAAATGTGAAAAATAACTACAATAGGATTTGTTTTGGACTCTGAACGAGAGGGAAGAAGTCGCGATGTTGTAAATGTAATCTTGTGTGTTCTTGTGTTTTGCAACCTCGACAATTTGACCTTTATTTGGTCAGTCGTTCAGCGGTCTTAATGTAGGGCGTGTGTGCTATAGGGAAAAAAGTATCACAGAATGTCTGCCTAATCCGTGGTAACGTTATTTGTACTGTCGATTCGTATGTAAATAATGAAAATCGTGGACTGTTCTTTGCAGATTGTGTCGCCTTGTCAATTAATAGAAGATTGGTGTCTGCCCTAAAACATGTGAAAAAAAACTTAGAAAATTGCAACGTGACGAGAGGTGTTAGTTTTGTATGAAGGGTATGTTAGAATGGTGGAAATGGTTTGAATAGGCTCAAAAAATGTATTCCGTTGCAAGTTGATTCTTTATAAGTAAACCGACTTCCACAGCGGAGGCCGTTTCAGCTCTGTTTTTTTCGGATAGGCGAGAAGTAGCGAGCGTCAGCTGTCCCTGCGACGACGAGCGCTGAACATACAATAGAAAGTGCCGCGAGGCGCTTGGTAAAAGTTCGCAGTTTCATTCAAGTTTCCTCAAACATACATAGTTGGAACGGCGAAATCTTGAGGCAGGGCTGCAGAGTAGCTCAAACAATTGAAAGTGTTAGATTCCAACGCACTAAAATATCCTCGGGATGTTAAGGTGTACATTTAGACGTTGAAACGAGAAGATTTGCTTCCTATTAATCTGAATGTTTCAAATGTATTGCTATTTTAGTTGCGTTTTCGATTGGAAAACAACTTACTAAACACGTTGGCATTAGTACTTTTCTGTAATATTATCACCGGGGTTTGGATTCTTATGACCTACAATTTCTTTGAAAGTGACCTATAAAATGACTTATAAATTAAATGAAAATGACCTATACGATGACTTAAGAATAATGGGGAAAATGACCTAATTTTTAAAAAAATGCACACAAATTTCTATGAATTTTTATTCACTGAATTTTACAATTTTAAAGAAAATTTATTTACATAATATGATATTTAATATCAAATCTGTATTTTAGGAGTAAATGTAATCCTTAGCTCCGATCTTCCAACTGTCAGTTTTGAAAGGTCGAGGAAGTTACCAAAAGATCCGTGTAATTTTGAGAGTGCAAAAAACAGAGTCAACTGCAGTAGTGAATTACGTCATGAACTGATGATACAATAAAAACCTCATTGTAAATTTATGAAACATTCACTGACAAAAAATACTAAAAGGGAACATGATTCGCAAAAATTACATAAATGACGCAAAGTTCTAAAAAATGATCTAGAAATTAAAAAATGGCAAAATATGACAAAAAATGATCCAATAACTAACATGTCTATCACCGAATGCTCCGATAAACATTCATTTACAAGTTAGCTACGTCTAGAATCATCCAATGAAAATATGACTAGTCATCAGAATCCGAGCCCTGATAATCACAATATTAACAGCTTTGAATAATTTCTGACAATCCGGGATGAAGGGGCAGACATCTTTAAGACACTTCTTAAGAACTAGACTTGCAGTCATGTGATTAATTGAAGAAAATTGTGATATTGATATCATATGTTAAATTATGATTTATATTATGGTAGTCTACAATAAAAAACATATGGTCAATAATAAATCATAGATGTACGTATTGTATATTACGTTCCCGACTCGCGTGTTTTAAGAGTATTACGCATACTGTAGCACTGTTCTAAGTATCGCTAAAACATATTGACATGATGCGATGTTGACACGTCATTGCCACGAGTTTCTGTACTTGGTTCCAAGCTGCCACTTCATTGCTCAAATTTCCTGAAATCATGCTTTTAAAATATTGTTAGTCTCCCGGACATTGTCTAGATCTTTCAGTGTGTTTGCAGCTGACGTCACGGAGCTTTTTTGGTTTGCCATAGTTGGACGGTTTGTCGTTCTTTGTCCTGAGAGATTCGTAGCTCAGCGACCAGCACACTCGCTTTCTCCCTCGGGGCGTTGAGGTTCAAGTCCCGATCGCTCCATGTAGAATTTGTGTACATAAAACAGGTTCGCGGCAGCTTCCTCGGGAATATCCAGTTTTTCCCTCTTAATTTCTCCACAGCTCCATCTTCATTAATGATGTGACGAGGGCGATGATATGAAAGTGGAAGGTATTAAAGTGCGGAAAATGAAATGTATGAATGTAGTATGTGTATTTACAATAGCATATGCGCACGTACACACAAGCACTTCATTGCGTCAACACGTTTATGCATTGCAATCCGTCAAGCACTGAGAAACTGTTCTATGGAGTCATCAAGAACAGTTTTCAATAAGCGACTTCCCAGTGCTGAGTGACTTACTTTGTCTGTCGCTTTATCCTCTGTCGACACGTTTCGAAAGAAGGCCGTAGCCTTACTGATAAAAGCTAGGTAGCGACAGTGGAAATGTCTCAAAGGTGTTTTAATAAAACCTTCGGTATTTATTTTTGTACTTGGGTCACAAGAGCAGATTTTATCGTGAAGTAATTCAAACATTTGAATATCTTCATTTAATAAATATCGTACCTGCTTCAAATTTACGTGCCTCTGTAAGAAGACTGTCCTTCTCACTTTGTCATGTGCGGGCATTGCATTACACAAAGTAAGATACCATTCCAAACTGTTTTCCTCGAGACTGTCGTTTCGTTGTGGCATTAGCTGAGTCGTTAGCACCCACCTGGCGCAATCATTAAATGTTCGCCCCCAACAAAAGAGATTAATGAATATTCCCATCTGCGCTGCTGTGGTTTTCAGCACGCCTCATCGCATAATCATTATCTGAGCGATAAATCAATAATAGGTTGCCTGTGTAACCTCGCATCATTTATTCTTTTTTCACATTTCTAGTTGCAACATTTTCGAAAGAATGAACACGGTGTATTTTTTGAAACTTGGTAATGGTAAATGGAAACGTGGTGGGGCACGGCATATTTCTTTAACTCAAAAACCTAGGTATGAAATTTCTAATTATTATAGAATATATTCTTTGCCAACTTAGACAAGAGGAAATTGCAATGTTCTTGAAGTAATGTAATTTGCTCTCAGTTTTTCCTGAGAAATGGAAACTTACTAGTGCAACATATTTCGACTTTCTCATTTGGTAAGAATATACGTAATATAGAGAAAGATACCGTTCTCGTATTATTTTATTTGAGCAGACATGAATTGTGTAATGAAATAATAGAGAACTACGTCAGAAGAAGCATCCATATTCCATATGTCCAATGTTTTACCTCCCGCAACCTGATTTGTTCTACGATCTGGATACGCAAAGGACGTTCCGTCATTTACACAGTTGCTGACAGTTCTTGATCTTATTTCAATCACAGATCGCTTGAGAACTCTTCGCAGTCTATTCGGGTTGGATTACTTCCTCTTTCTCTCCCGAGTCCACAAGCTGACTGACTGAACATCGGACCTCGTCTTCGCCATCGGATTGGTGGGGCTTCGTGAGGCTGGCCTTGACCGGAAGCGGGCGAAGCGGGCGAGGCGGGCACGGCGGGCGCGGTTCGACGGCCGCGGAGAAGACGTTTTCCTGAGCAGGCTTATCTGCATGGCACACGTGCGAGCAGCTTGCCTCGAGAAGCGCACGCTCTATCGTCTCGCCCGCACCTGCGCCGGCGCTGTGGCGATAGCCCAACACCTGAGTGGCGGACAGCTGGCCGCGGCCGGTGCGCGGTGAAGAGCGTCTGTGGGTGACAAATGACAGACGGAGGTGGGTGGTAATTCGCGTAAACGGCGACGGCGGAGGAGGCGACTGGCAACGCAGGGTATATATTTTAAATAGATATTTAGGGAGGCTGAAGGAAATTTCTAGTCATTTCACATGTGCGTGGAATTTGAATTGTGCCACTGTCGGATACGTATAGTGGAAAACCCAAAACTTCGAAATATTTCTCTAGAAGATATTTCATAATTCCTTTCATCGACTTTGTTTTTACTTACGTTATTTTTCGCTCACATACGTAACTTTCACAAGTAACTGCAATTTCGTAATAAAAGTTTAATGGCAGTTGAAGTTTCGCCATATTATGCGCGGAATCATTTACTACATTACTACTACATGATCACAAAATCGAAATTTGAATAATCATAAAATACATGCTGCGAAATGGAAGAGAAAATTGTTTAATATGTAACACGTGTAAAACGTATTTGTTAGAGTTGTGGTCAATTTTGTGGACAAATTAGTGGTGCTACAACAGTACACATTTTCTAGTTTAATTTGTAACGGTTATGTAATATTATACCTCCTGAATTTCTGCGGAAATAAGCACATTTGAAGTTGATTGCATTTCGATATGAACGATTGGAAACGACTTTGTTAACCTTTCCATAAGTGATATAAAACCTGGTTTAATATGTCGAGATTTGACGATAGAGGTCGAACGAGCCAAAACATTTTCACAAAAAATGTCTGATAGTAGGCTGTTTTGTGAAAATGCAAAGGTATGAAAATTGCACTCACGTCATTAAATTAAATTTTGCTCTATATGTACAAAAAGTTTGAAGGAAAAATTGGAGTTTTTGAGAAACTCTTGTTCATATGTAAGTGGAATATTGTCATGAATTGACTAAGAACTACGCTAAAATTACTATTAATATTTTGTTAAAACTATACTTGAACCGATGTAAAGATATCATATTAACAAATATATTGCATTCAGGAAGAAATATCTAGCGTAAATATTGAAGCTGTAGTCAACTTTTGTTGAAAGTTGAAATTTTCCAATTTTGGAAAATTCAGAACTATTAATGAAAATGGGATTTCTACTATTTTTAAAAGTACACTTTCCTCTATTAAAGAAAAAATTGGGAGTCTTTTTTGAAAAAAAATGTTAATTATCTAGGGTGTGCCCCACAAATTAGGAAGATCAGTTTCAAATTCACATTCCCTCTAGTTCGGCCAGTTCGATAAAAGAACATTTATTTTGGGTAAAATCCTGTGTACTGTTCAGGTAATAGTGTTGTTCACAAAGACGGAAGGTCAGACAAGTGTTTTAATAAGCCCGCTTTTCGGTATCAGACTCAGAAAACGTGCAAGTCCGACAAAATATGGCCTTAACTTTTTTCAACATTATATAACTTTCTCAATACATATGTACGTAGTATACGGGAAAGTCACAAGTTCCAAATTTCCAGTATTTTATACTTCGAAATACGCCCGAAGATTGATCAGATCATGAGAAATATTTTTAAAACGTTCGATCCATACTCGTAATTTTGCAAGGCAAGTATACATTTACAAGTGTGAGGTATGATGTGCGTATCTTTTACTGTAGATAGACTAGGAAGTTAAGAAATTCAAACACGGTCTCTCATTATTCATTAGTTTATGCCACATAAAAGAAAAGATTTGTTCTTTGTAGGTATCGACAGATCTTTTCTTGCCAGCTTACAAATGTGATGGTTAGTAGCATATATGGACGTTAACGGCGAGCGGGCAGCAGCGGCGAGGTGGTAGGGTAGCGCGAGATCGAATGAATGAATGAATGAATGAATGAATGAGTGGGCGGAATGGAATGGAATGGAATGGAATGGAGTGCAATGCAATGCAATGCAATGCATGGCCTCGGACGGGACTGATGGCAGCGGCCGCGAGCACGGACACGGGTGGCCCTCGAGCATTTCCTCTCTTGGGTACCCTTATCAACTGCATCACGTGGTTTCATTTTCCACACGTGCAGCTCTTACTAGGCGCGCCGCCTCACCGACTGCTTGTGGGCGGACCCACGTAGCGCATCTTAGAATTCTTTGCAAAACTTGATGAACCTTCCATTATGACGTAAGAGCGATCGTATCTCAACCGTATCATTTGCTCCTTGAAGTGGATCAGAGGCAACAATCGCGTCGCCGGCCAGTTCTGGAGGGTTGCTGACGAAGATTTAGTATGTGCCGTGGCGCGCACCGGAAGAGGGAGAGAGAGTGCTGCAGTCTAAAAAGAGAAATGGAGCCGCAGAGTAGTGCTCCCGTGACATTATTTTCTGATGCAGTATTTCTCACCCTTTTTAATCAGAGTGTAACTCTAAATGAATGGAATTTGTAGTCCAGTATACCTTATCTGCGGTCGTTCAATACTCATCAAAGATCTAAGAAAAATCCGAAATGCAAAGAAGTGATATGAAGATTTACATATCAAAAACTTTTAACTCAGACAAAATGTAATGCGTTTCAAACGTTGCATTTTGTATTATGGCAAGACTGCAAAATCCCTAAAATGTGTACGTGAACGGCGTTCGGCACCAGTGCGCCGCTGGCACCAACTCGAATGGAGCGTTTTACCATCGCTCGCTTTCTTTGAGAGTAGGTTTATGACTTACTTTGAATTAGGGTTTCCTTAGGCATCATGATCAAAGATAGCATTTTTATATGCTCTGAACGAGAAGAGGCTTCCATACGATGCTCTTGATCTCCGAACAAACGAATATGCCAAACAGCACGTCGTAAATATAAGTGGCGAACTACAGCATTGAAGCCCAGTGGTGAATAACAAAAATGTTAATTTATTTCTGTGAACTAAAGAAATAACAATTTGTTGTTAAAATATATTCTTTAATTGTTACAACAAAGCAACATATACGCGAAACAAAGAAGTTAATACGGTCGTAATATTGGATTTTGAGAGTTGTATATTAATACTACTCTCAAAATCCAATATTACGACGGTTTTTGTGACTGTTTTCTGTGAATACTGAAGTCAGTCTCTTTTATATTGAGTGCACGAACATACGTTTCCTTAATTTCAATATTTATATTATCCCCATTCTATCATTATTTCCCTGACATGAGCTAAATTTCTTGCGTCACTTCGCGACACAAATTGCTCTTAAATATTTGTATAGGAATGAGGTAAAATAACAATGAACTTGTAGATTTCTTCGAAAATGACACAGTTTATGGACTTAATATATTATCATACAAATTTTCATATGAATAATTAGTGTCACTGAAGTTCAAATACATAATTGTAAAATGTCTGAAAACATTTAGTCGTGTCTGCAAGTAGTCTTCTGTAAAATGTACCTTCGCCACGTGCTAGAAACCGTTTCTCGTGAATGTTTAAAATAATTCCAAGATTTTTATGCAAGATGATTGGAGAATTCTAATAACTTAAAGTGCCATATAAGACTTAATTCAAAACATATCTTTGTGTATATCTTATATAAATGTGTAAATCATCCGGCCAACTTGGTCTTGATTTTTGTATTAAGCGAAGTTGTAGAGTCCCTCCATTTAGATAAATGAACGAACCAAATTTCAGCAACAAAGAAAAAAATCGGAACAAATGCGAGTAGCAAAACTTCCGAGCGACAGTATTAGCGAGATCATTGATACAAGGAGTCTTCACAATCCCTACGTAATATTGTACTTAAATTTATGTTTAATTATCAAAGTGGGAAGTAAATGAATGTCTCGTTTAGAAATGTTTCATTTACGTACAATGTTTATAATTTAGATTAATGGAATGCCGATATAATGGGGAGCTATTTATACTTTGTTCATGAGTACTATTTTCACAAAGAGTACATAGAAATTGTGTCGAATATTGACAGCCCGGAAGTCACTATCCTGGGCCATGTGTCCACTGTTTCGAACCGAATATTCGAAGTCTTCATTAGGGTGAAGCCATAAGCCCGCTATGGGTAAAGGGAATTACGTCCTAATAGTTACCGTTGTTGAACTCGTTTTGAAGTAGGATGTAGGGAAAGGTACTGAAAGAGAGAGGATTCTGTCTGTTGTCTCCTCAGTCTGGTCCCAGCGATTGGCGGGATTAAATGCACACCACCAGGAGCAATACTTCAAAAAATAATCGTGCGTACATAGTTTCACAATAGCTGCAATCATATTTTGGCTTGATATGTACAACATGCTTTTTTGGTTCCTTGCAGCGAGCTTTCCAATTCAATATTGGTTAATCCAATTGCGTTCCTCGAAATTTGAGGTTGAAAGGATTGATATGGAATTATTTAGTTGAAGAAAGGATAATGGTGAATACCGAAGGAGGATAGGGTTGTGTGGGGAATCAGGGTTTATATTCAGATTTAAACGTAGTGGCACTTCGAGATCACGAACTAGGAGACATTGTCGTCTAATGGGCAGCGCCAATAACAAAAATTTAAGTTGTTACTAAGACCCCGACTGGATAAGTATGCCCCCCCCCGTTTCCGTCCAGCTCGTGACCTTGAAGTGCCACTGTAAATCGGAGTATAAGGAGAAGCTCTGGTCGGGTGTGTGGTCAAGGTTTAATGGTTCTGGGGAAGGTGAGGAAGTTCTTTCCAGTAGAACAGCTGTATTTAGGGTAGATAGAAGTTTACGGAAGGTTTATTTGAAGGACGAATGAGTATATTGTAACGATGCCGAGGTATCCTAAGATTTGTGAACTGCGTACAGACCAAGATGCTTTGGTTATTGTCCTGAGGAATTTATTTTGGGATGTTTGATGGTGTCGGAGGTGGAATGGAGATGCTGTGGACCAAATTTGAGAAGCGTATGTTTGGCTGATAAGTCTCATTCCTTTATCCATCTGGAAGTAACTGGCGGTGACAATTGTTCACGCCTTTTGTCAGGGCAGTAATCTTCTTCAGTAGTTAAATTTTGTCCACTTTAACTCCTTTGGCTTGTTTTTTGGCGTACTATCCTGACAATTAGTAAGGAAATTTTTTCGTCACAAACCGACGTACAAATTCTTGAATAAACTATTGCAGTTAATACTAATTTATTAACATTTCAATAATGCGACGTTTCGAGGCTCAATTTGCCCCATCAGGCTAGAAGCAACACATTTTTCTTTAACATTGTATATTCTGTTTACAACTAACACGTGCCCAGCACAAAAATTCGGAACTCGCCTTATAAATTATACCAAATTCAAGCTATGAAATAATTTTTTTCGGCAATCTCCAAAAGTTGCAAGAAATCAAACGTCCCAGCCGCCGTTGCGGTCAGACCCTGTCGTGCCAATTTGACGTGTCAATTCATCAAGCCATGAGGAATGACCAAAAAGGTTTTTCTTCGTAATTGAGAATGACTGATAAGATTTTTAATATCCTGAGAATTCTATTAACTTTCGTGACTTGCCCACGTTCTTGTAGTTTTCACAATTGTATTAGTGGAGAGGCATGCAGTCATTGGTATATTCACCAGTTAAGTTAAAAAAGAAAACTGAACTAACTTAAATATAGAGCGTACTTATTTAAAGAATAAAAATAAATGGGTAAATATTCACGTTAAATAAATCTGAATTGTACTCTTTGAACTGTTGAATGAAAATTATGTACGATCTAACTATCGAGCTTTGAGGAAGGTAAAATAAATGTCCCAAACGTTGGCAATAATTCGGTAACAATAAATGTGAATACACAAGCACTATTTTTAATTAAGAAAAGCTCATGTAATTGATTTAATCGATTATGGCACATTTTATTGAAGTATATATTTTTCCCAGAAGAATTGTAAAAAGTGGATTCCTGTTAAAAGGACATAATGTCTTCGACCTAAAATTCCACTTAACCATGTTAGAAGGGTATTCCCCATGGTGTGAAAGTCGCTACACCCCGTCAACACATCAAGGGGATAAAACAGTATTTTGGTTCGTGGTTTCGAATAAATGAATGGTTAAAAAAATCATAGATACAAATGGCCCCAGTACCTCTCCCGTGCATTTTTGGTCCCCCGGGGCTTTCACAATATTAGGGCTGTATTGTAAGGACCGCCAATAAATCCATGAAATATGTATTAAAAAAATATTAGCTACTAAAGTGTTTCCTTAAATGTTAGATGTTTTTCATTGGTTTTAATGTATTACTGCCATCAAGCTTTTTGGATTTTCGGCGTGGTGAGTCGCGTTGTTTGTAGAAGTCGTGTTGAAAGTCTCCGTTATTTGTGCCGATTTTGAAAGTTATACTTTTTTCAGATTTTTTTGATCTAGAAGAATCTTTAATCCTTACGACATATTTTTCATATGGAAACGCATTATCATTGAATTCCCTATTTTCAATATTGACTCTTCATGCACATTTTGTTGCCCAAAACAAAAATGAACTTCTGAAATATTTCAACAGATACCTCTTGATATTTGTTAATTAAATATGATTTGAGGTATTGTTTTTTCAAATAGGTAAAACCTTGAAGAATTAAACGATACCTACAAATACATTTTCTAATTATAATAATGTCATAAAGCTAATGAAATTTTATACTTCTTAAAATTATATTTTTTAAACATTATTTTAATGTATGAAACGGTCACCCTCAAACAGCAATTCACAGATCTAAAAATCTGCTTTCTGATGTCTCGATGATCAGAGCAAGTTAGCGTTTACATAGATCACTTATTTTATAGAAAAGCCCGGATTGGATTCCAGGTCGAGAGGATACTTCTCTGAACGATTTACAATGGTTTTAAAAAATTGAATTCGGTATCAGAATAATTCGAAATGTTGTAAAAAATGTTTTTAACTAGGTGTAATTCCTAAAATCCGAAGCATGAAGGGATAACAAATTCAAATTAAAAAAACTTGTTTAAAGTGTAGGAAGTGAGGAAGAAATTTTGTTGAAGGAAAGACATTTGTAACATTGGAAACGAGCTGAAACAACAGTCAAAATTATTGCAATAAATTATAATTCATTTTTGCTGAGGGACAGTTGTTACCATCTTGCCTAGCTACACCCTTTTCAGGGTGACCATCATGACACAAAATTGAGGTTGATAAGTGAAAAAATTAAACTAAAGAACGTTCATCAAATATTGTGTCAAGCCTAGGACTTTTCAGACAAGATAGACCTAAAGAGAAGTTATAGGCGATGCTATAGGTCGAAATATAATTTTGGCGTAAATTATTGAACAGAATATGGAATATGGACAAATTGTTTCAAAATTACTCATTCCAATTTTTAATCCTAAGAACTAATCAATTCCCTCTAAATGTTGAGAAAGCTTAATGTTCAAAAAGTGTCTTTAACAAATCTAAGTTCGTGTCCACTTTTTCATTCAATTTTTATTGTTCTGAGGGAAGGACGATTCTCATTTCAGTAATTTGATCGACTTTTCAGAGTAACCAGAGCTCTCTTCCGACATTTTCAAAAAGAATTTATTAATGTAATATGGAAATTCCATTTGAGAGTGTCTGAAATCAATACGTCTGTAATCCTAATCCCAGAGCTCCAATAACGTCATTCGACGTCAGGCGACATTCCTGTAATTAGTAAGGCAGTACAAAAGATAGGTCGGCTGAGAATGGCAGAGGAGTTAGGAGATAATATTTCGACACTTAGAAATCAATCGTGGACCTCTTAAAAACAAAGAACAACTTTATTTTATTTATTATATGCAGTATAGTTCTAAGGAAGGCTCCGGGAGAGGTGCCTCAGTGCATCTACTGATGTCACTGCCGTGTCTCTGACCGGGAGGTCCTAGGTTCGAGTCCCGACGGTGGCAAGATTTTCGACACTAGCTTGTGAGCTTGGTTGAATTCAGTTGCTCTCTGGAGAAGAATTATAGAGGCCGACTGTTCTGATCGTTAGTTTTTCCGTGATTTCTCGGATCAACACCAGGCGAATGCCGGAGGAGTACCCTAACAAACGGGCCACAGACCGCGCGTCTTACACACACATACTTATTACTGTCCTTCCACGTCTTACACACACATACTTATTACATGCACTACACTACCACACATGCCGGGAGACCGGTCGCGAGCTTAGAGCTTGTCCCGGTTGGGGCGATGCACTGGTGAGGGGAAACCCTGCTAGCCGACGGTAGGTCGGCGCCGGATCTCGCCATCCAGTGGGGAAGATCACCGCCACCTCCCAATGAAAAACGTGCACTACGCTTACGGGACCAATTACCGCGTTAGTTGACGCGCCCGGAATCTTTAACAACCAACCAACCATCTAAGGAAGGGCACAATATGTTGACCGAAACGTTAGCCACCCTTACTGAGACGCGGCTCGTCTCAGATAGTCTAGATAAAACCGCTGAAAACCATGCAATCAAAGAACAAGTCTGGATTACCGGTGTGTAAGAAAAGAGAGTGTAACTTATAACAACGAAAAATTGCATTGAAAAGATTTGGACAAAAATCCCTAAAAAATGGAATGCCTATTTTAATTGGAATAATATACATTTATATTCTTTCCATGTAGTTTGATAATGTGAAAACTTCAAGTAGCTAGAACAGAAAGTGAGTGTTTGCGGTACGAATGAAATGTTGACGAATGAAGCGACAGTAGGAGTAGAGCCCAGCATTTTGAAATGCGTACGCCAAAGACATTTTGTACGTTATATTTTTAGTACGAACTCGCAAACTTAAAAGTTGTATATGGACTTGGGATCACTCTCAATATGCGAGGCGACAACCACGATGATTTCACGTGGCGCCAGTGTTTTGTTTACTTTGCAGTACTGAATAGGTTAATGTGGTCATTACTTCTTTGTGACACGCGTACGGCAAAGTAACACCTTCCAATCAACAAACAGTGGAGCTAAGTTTGAAGATGCTTGTATGAAAATATGGCGTAAAATTACGGTTGCCATTCTCAGTATTCGCTGGAATGTCCTAGAATTTGTATCTACGTGAAGGAAGGAGAGATATTGATGAATTATTATTGGATGGGCGAGTGATGACTTTGGAAGCAAATTAATGGGTCATTTGGAGGCGGAAGAAATATATAACTCTCAAGAAAAACTGGCTTGGAACCTGCATCGTTCACCACATGTTAAATTTAGTGACCGGAATTTTCAGCCTGATACTGTGTTGCAACACGAGCGTTCTAGCTGTGTGCTCGCTCAATAGAAGTCATGAAATGCAAGCAGTCTTCGATTGACCCAATTCGCAGATAAGCGCAATTGCTTAGAACCTAGGCTTCCTCATTCCCTTATTTGATATTCGAAGTCGTAACGTTCCGTTGCTTCGTGTAGGGTCGACTTGGTAGGCAGCGAATGCAATTTCGATTGATGGAACGAGTGTTCGATAACAAGTGACCATTGTACGGGTAAAAATACATCAAATGCCTACGAAGTATGTATCCCGAACCGAGCGATTTCTAGGGAACACACACAGAGAAATTGCAAAATCTAGAAATTTCTAATCTGCTTACGTAAAACTATTCGAATTTATATTGGGTAACCGTTTCACGACCTCAGTTTTTTTTTTATCAAAGCGATCATTCGGTTTTATGTTTCGTTGAAGCCAGATGATTATTTTGACAGGTTGTAAAACATGTGAGCATCACCGAAGATCACATCGCTCTGCTGTATATATTCGTGTGCTGGCCAGATGAGCCGAGCGCCAGCTGATAATTCGTGGAAAGTATGTTGAGCGATTGTAGTCTAGGTCGGGGATACTTTTTACGTGCCATTTAATGGAATTATGTATCTTAATTATTAGTTCCGACCTGGATGGCCGAGGTGGCTAAGAGCGTGTACAGTCTCAGCGCGATTGTCCGAAGGATCGCGGGTTTGAGTCCCGACTTGGACATGGTTGTTTGTCCATTGTCTCTCATGTATGTGTTCTCGTGGAGGGCCTCGCGCTCTGCTGACCCCAGATCAGAGAGCCCGCAAGTGTGTTAGTGTCTAGTGTATGGTCGAATACGCGTCCCCTTCGGGACGTAATGGATTAGCGGCTGTTGTATTCGCTGGAAAAAGCCCCAGAAAAAAACTTATTGGCAGTCAACATCCCCGAGCTATGCCATAATTTATTTCTTTACGGAACTTCTCTTTACAGTAAAAAAACGAACAAACATTTGCTGGTTCGACGTCCGCTTCCTCGGGTACACACATAGCTTTCATAATTTCAATTAAAAATATATTTCAAGTTATGACTTCGGAATCAACCAATATAAAAATGTTATAGACGTCGTGTTTAGACATAAATTGTGAAAGAAGTGCATAGCACAGAATAAATCTTTTGGAAAAACCACTCGAGAGGTGATGTCCCCTCAACCATAACTTTTGTAACGGTGGAGCTATGATCGCGCTCAAGTACATCTTCTCGAGCTGTTTTCCAAAAAGATTTATTTCGTGCTATAAACTTCTTTGATAATTACGTATAAACATAACATCTATAACATTTTAATGTTGATTCCGACGACATAGTTTTACATACGTTTTAAATTGAACTTATGGAAACTACTATATGTAGGGAGGACATATATGAGGAAGCGGACGTATTGTTCCGTAAAACTTTTTGTACTGTAAAGAAAAGTTCAGTAATGAAATGAATAATATTATGGCATATTTGAACGATGTTAACTTTTTAATTCATTTATTAGAAATTTCATAAAATAACTGCCACTATTCAAAATTCTTATTTTTTGACAGTCATATGTATACAAGTTGTCTCACAACCTGTTATTGTGCTCGATATTATGGTTGGCAGAATTTCTGCTGGGAGAATACGTAACTGCCGTAGTTGTGTAAACTTCGAAGAATGTTTACAGTTCATGCAAGTGTATTTTATTGCATATTGAAATATTTATTAATATAATACTATATATTTGCATATTGAAATATTTCATTTCAAAAGCTAATATTCAGTGTTCAGTAATCAAGCTACCATTTTGAATATCCAGTTAGAATGTGGCTCCAGTGAAGGACAAAATTACCGTAGATTCCTCCAGCCTCATACCGTTCAATACTTGCGCGTTCACTGCTCTTATCCTCCCGGCGGATGGGAGGAACAGAGAGACGTGAGGTGGCCCTGGAATTGTTCTTGTTCCCCATCGAGGAGTTCGACCTTCAGCACTGACGCAGACTCGACTGACTTCTTAGGAGCATGACGTCCATGGGATATCGTTTGATGCGCTGAGGCTCCGACTGGATAATACAAAGCCTGAAAAGTAACGGAAGACTTCGGAATTTATTTGCTAGATTTTTCCCATACCGTCAAATGTACAGCATTATTGAAAGCTTTTCCATTGATTTATAATTACTTAAATTTGCTTCGGAGACTTGAACTGACTCGTGACGTCTTTCAGATTATCAAAAGTACGAGCTGAACTTTAGGAGATACATCATTTGCATCAACAGGATTCTTCTGAATCGGGTAAAATATTTTTTTATTGAATAGAAAATCTGCAGCTATAGAATAAGGATATAAACGGTGGTTTCTTTGGTTGTCAGTGGAATTTGATCCTCAAAAATATTTCTTAGATTCTAGATCAAATCATGTGTACCAAATGTAAAAAATTGTAATTTTGTAGAACTGTTTGAATATGACTGAACTAAGTTATTTCGGGACAAACCCACAGTATTCTACCATGCATTCCGGCAATTTCTACACGTAAAATGAAAAACCTAAATAATACGAAATTGTCTAAACATTTTTTCCACTTAATTACGCAATAAATAATTTGAAGATATTTTTCATATGCACCAACCCTACAGTAAGCATTGTTATAGGACTCTGTCCAAGGTTTGCGTCACAAAAACTCTGGAAAAAACCTTCTGTGTCATTTTGATAGAAAGTGTAGGAACGTAGTAAATACGAGGGGGACTGCAAAATTTGGCCACGGCAGATATCTTAAAGACAGAAATTTGGAGCTGTGATTTACCCAAGTTGTTGCAGATGATGGGGGCATATAATCTATTTCGTTAAATTTAAATTTTGTTAATTTGTAATTTTGCAAAAATCTTTTTTAAGGCCAGATAGTATATATTTTTCTATCCAGCTTCTTTAAAATGGAAAACAAGGATATCAGGATAGTTAATATTTGAAAATTACGGTTTGTTATTTTCTAATTATATTTTATGTTATTTGCATATTTTCGACATGTGGGAGTCTTCAGTGATAGGATAACAGGTCCCGATGTTGCGGACCAATAGAAACTCGCAGATTGAATTGAAGTAACATATAAATGTGGATGACAGTTTAAGTTATCAGTGGTATTTTACCAATGTTTTATTATTGGGAATAGTTTTGACATTGTAATGGGAAACTTGCAGCTGTGGAGCAGCATCAAAATGTCTAAACTCCACCATTAATTTCAATTAGTTTCAAGCTAATTCGTCACTTCGTGAACGTACATTAAAGATGTGGAAAATCGAAGAATATTAAATTCGTTCAAATAAAAGACGAAATTTAATTCATATTAAGGAATATTAAATTCTGTGACATCACCACTTCAAATCCCAAAATATTTACCTCGGACTGATGCTTCTCCAAATTATTTTACTCAGGCTGGTGCTTCTCGGATTTTTAATATTCTTATAAAAATTAGGTATTTTTCTCTCGCTAGAATGACATAGTTAAACGAAAACTTCTTGATATTCTTCAGAAAATGATATTCTTAGCCATGGCAAATCCACTGAATCCACTAAATGGAAAGAATCTGATGAAATTGTTTAACTGATGTTAGCATAGGGCAATTTAAGTTTATATTTCCATTTGTGCGTCAACATTTTTTTAAATAGAAGACATAAAATGAATTTAGTAAAAGACATTCCATAGAGCATTCACCCTATGATCTAATTTTATATTTGCTTTGCTATTGACAGATGACCTATTCATTGTTACGTCTTTTGTCCGCCTTGTCAGTGGATCTCAATTGAGACCTTCGCGCGCTTTCAGCCGAAGGTCTTCCATCGGGTCAAGGAGTCCGTCACATGTCGAACTCATGTGAAGAGTGGGGGGCAACATTAAGTTGGCCGAAGCGAAAAGACCTCTCGACACGTTGACTATAGTTTGCAAGTTGCACGTTTGCTGTGTTCTCGTACTCTTCATGTTGCTCTTGTCCGATCTAAATATAGTGACTTGTGACAGATCATCAATCTGGGCGCAGTTGTCCTACTGAGGTCTTCGTTACGATTTTAGTTTTAGGTATCCAAGCTCCCTATTGGATAACCGTGTCACAGCTGATGAACTGTTGCAAGTCAGTATATTTACATAAATGGGACAATAGTGTATGTTCGTGGTTGGCCTTATAATTATGATGTCCACAAACGTTTCGTTGCATACAGATTCGATGAAGTGAGAATATCACCTTTGAATTAACAATATCTTCTAAATGTACACTTGGAATGTACTCACTGGCGATATTTGCAGGTCTGACAAGCAAACATTTTCCATGTCTGTTTGGTTAATCACTTACTTTTGTAGGTGGATAGAATGGTGGTAGAATGGACTATCTTTTAGCTTAGGGCTCTTTTTACTAGATGACTCGAATAGTGACAAATGACATATTGGCTCGTTTCACTTCCTTGCGTGATTGTTCTTTTGAATTTTATTCACCCACCTGGAATAGTGCCTATCATAACTTGCGAGAGATGTCGAAGTCTTTCGTGAAGCATAAGTTTTAGTATAAGAGCTGGCACATTGAAAGATGAACGATGGAAGAAAACGAGCAAGTGATGAATTTGGCCTTGTGACAGGAATACAAAAGTCTGAATCAACGGCCATTCGGCAAGACGACCTCCAACGGTTTCTAGGAGGAAGGCTTACTAGGCCAGAGCATACAATCGCAGGAACAACGAATTGAAACTAAATGTAATGATGTAGTATTTCTTTTGTAACGAACTCGTCACTACGAGCATCATGCTTTGCTCTATTTATTTATTATTCTAAGGAAATTTTATTTTATCCAGGAAAACTCGCTAGGTACAACTACTCTAATTTTATTCAAGCATTTGAAATGTGCCTATTTTTTGTGGATGAGATTTAATGATATATGGTAACGTTTTGAAGACTAATGTATTACTGTGTTGTATATTGACCCTAGCTAGCTGCATCAGTTGTAAGTGTTCTTTACTTAGGTTATTGATTTGTGTTGCGATTAGTTTGAGTTCTGAGTAGGTTCTACCTTTTAGTCACATTGGTTACTGCTTGAAATTGTGTTCTTTGTGTTTTTCCACAATGTTTTGAAACATTGGTTTCACGAAGTGAATGACAGAGAAAGGATTTTGCAAGGTTATTCAAGATCTTGTTAAGCGAAATAAAAGTGCTGGTTTCATTTGGAACAGATTTCAACAGCATTAATCTAGTATACTATGGAAGTTAATAGATATTCACCCGAACTGTGGTGCTCTTCAAGACCTTTCAAAAGGTATTTCTTATTTATAAAATGACTGAGAAATGAGTAGGCATCTACACCAGTTTGTGGGAGACGTCATAATTTTAGTGTATTTGCTACAACGTTGCCGCACCTGTGAAGTTATTGAAATTACAGTGGGTCGTTGGTGGGATTCGCGGAAACCGGAGGCATCCCACGCATGCGAGGAATCATCGATCGCCCTCTACCTCGGAATGAGTATTTCGTTCAATCCCTGGGGCATGGTAGTTCAAAACAATACTTGCCTGAGAGTTAGGAGATGCCTTCGACATCCGTTCATGATTTTGATAGTGCCCTGAGAATGGCATTAACGTTACTTTTAGAGGAAGTGTTTGGAAAAGCAATTTTTGGATGATGCTGTTTTTTCAGTATGGACGAAAATTCATTTTGCGCTGATACAACAGTACGTAATCGTATTTCTTATAACGGCTTCGAAATCTTATATTACAACTTGTATTCCACACACTCATCATCGCTTGAAAAACTTCGTCAAACAAAGCGCGGAAGATTCAAAGATCCAGATCTTAAATTTTCGTTAATTCAAAAGTTTCAATAAAAACTGTTAACGTGTAGCCGCGAAAGCTACCATCTGTTGAGTGGCACATTATAGCAGAAGCCATAAATAGACGGATCAATAGCGATGCGCAGTTGTAATGATTGTTCTTCACGTTTTCAAACGGTGTTGGAAGCTCCACGCATTCACTCCCATGTTCTTAATTGACCCCAATATTGCAACTGTAAGCAACTCTGGTAACATCGTGCTGTACTATTGCGCGGAAATATACTTTTTGTTATGAGTGAAGTGTCGTTTTACCTCAAAATAGATGTTTCAAATTTGAGAAGCTTGGGGTTCGACCAAATAAATCGGGAGAATATCCATATTGGGGCAAATTCTAACTTTGGTTTAGGGGCTAGGGTTCACACACGAAAGGAATGGCAGTAACGAAATGACGAAAAAAGTTTTTTAAACAAAAATATCCTGTATGAGAGACAACCAAAATTGTTTCTGTGAAAATACTTGCGTGGATCGTTGCAGAATTTCTTTACTTTTTCTATTCTGAATACATTTTACTTGGGATATGAGACAGTTAAAGTTCAGTGAAAAAAAAAAATCTTTATTGTAGAATTGGAACCGTCGTAAAATATTACTAATGGAAAAATGTTGTTTACTAATTGAACTTAGAGGAAAATAATTCGCTAATAAAATTAACACAGGCAGAAGAGAACAAATTTAAAAATGTAAGTTTCAAGATCTGGGCTGTCCGGGTGACGCCGCGTCGAAGGCTGGGGTGCCGACGTTTCGACCGACATATCGCGGTCCTCTTCAGGGCTGTACTGCCTATATTGAAGAGGACCGCGATATGTCGGTCGAAACGTCGGCACCCCAGTCTTCGACGCGGCGTCACCCGGACAGCCCAGATCATGACTCTGGCCGCGGAAGCCTACGATATCATGTAAGTTTCAAGTTGACTGATTTATCTTTATTATAGAGTTTATTTCTAAACTAGTTATACTCATTTTTAATTTCAAATAAGTTTTTAATTAATTATTTGTATTAAAATATAATTATATTTTTATTATAATTATATTATTTTACACAGTATAATATTCGAGTAAGTAAAATTGAGTGTACGTTTTTTCTATTAAATAGCTGAGAATTTTTCTTACGACAAATGGTATTTCATATTTGACATCTTCGAGGAATACTGAACACATATTTTTATGAATAATAACTGTTATTTATAAAACTGCGTGTTAGGTATTCCTATTCATTAACTATTACATCAATTTTATTATACTATAAGATTAATTTTTTTTCAACGTACAATATTGTTGGGACAGGTCCTTCGAACTCCTCAAAATGCTGGTGTACAAAAGGGCGTACAGTATTAATTAATTTGCATTTTCTCTATGCGGAACTTCTACGAAATGTCAAATTCGATGGCATTCAATGGAACGCTTAACAGATGAGAGATCTCTCGAGACTCGGAACATAATTATTGATCCACACAGTCTGTACAATCTCTTTTGGAATTCTCTACTGACGTTCAGAATTTCAGGAAATGGTTTAGAGAAATGTTTCATCTTCTCTCGGCGAGCGTGCCTTTTGTTACAATTGCATTTGTCTGTACACGTGCAGAAGGAGATCGTTATGAGAATGCCACTTGCAAGATTTATCACAGAATTTGAAAAAAAGATGTGTAGGTTATTAAGGATTTGTAGAAGAAAAAGAATAAAAACGAAATTCTTTCTTAGCTTCAATCAAAATACCTGGAATATTGTTCGTGTTCTACTAGTAGCATTTTTCGCAAGGACTGGTCGTGCCAATGGTGGAGAAGGAAATGTGTAATGTTAGAAGGAAATGGGTAATGTTTGATGAGAAAATTATTAATTTGAATCTCCTTTCCCAAAATGTAAGCCTCGTCTAGTGCTGGTCAACAAGCCCTTGGGCTCTCTTCCGAATTGAGAGATTGAAAATTGTTCTTGGAACTGCTTCTAATAGTGCCTTCTCTCGCTCATATTATTTACGGGAATAAGCAAGTGGAGTATCAAGCACATCGCCGTTTAACTGAGTTTCTAGGAAAATATCGCAAGAGCTCCAAAGTACTGTGAAAAATTAAAATAGATGAGGGTACGTAAATCATGTGAAAAGAATATTTACTACGTTGAACTCTTGTTTTTTAACTTTATCATCCTACTGTGTATTGTCAAACAGTAGCTCCCTTTGACAGTGTACCACACTATAGTTTCCAGCGAACTGTGGGCAGATGTAATTTTTCTGGGAGTTTGCAGAGGATTCGCCAACATCTATATCGCAATGGATATCTTCCAATTGGTCTCCATCAATATTTTCGGTTATAGGCGAATATACAATTCTTCAAAATTTCTTCAGGCGTTGGGAAATAAAATAAAACTGTTCGAAGGAATTTAATTCCAAGCTCAATTGTGGAAAATTTACAACCTCATCCTCGTCTCTGATTATTCCGTGCTATCGCGACCATTTTTGCCTTTCATCTGAAAGGGCCAACATAAACTCTTCATAAGAGGACTTAGTACACACCTTTTAAAATAGTTGAAAATGTAACGATAGCTAGTTACAATTCCGCTCAGAATTAGTTGTTCAGAAGACTGTGGCTTTCAGTATACACCCCTTTCGGCTCTGGCCATCAGCTCTGTTTGGGAGGTCCTTAAAAGGTTACAATAGGGATGGAGTAAATCATGATTTCGGGGTGGAGTAAATCATGATTTCCTCTAGAATAAAAAACAGTATTAATGAGAGCATTATTATTATACTGTAATTTCTCATTTTTACTCTTCTAATTTTCTTTTCACGTTTAGTCTTCCTCTTGCCCTCTCCTTTCACACCTCTTGTTTCAAACCGTTACGTTCCGTGAATAGCTTGATTCGCCGTAAAACAACAAATAAGTGATTTTAAAAAACTAACATTATTACATTGTTTTCATTAATAACTTAATGTGTACATAATTTTTATTTTAAACTTGAAATGTCGTTTTGTTTTTTGAGTTACACATCTATATAATGTTGTGTATTAAATGACCTATATAATCTACATGGTTTAAATCATTAGTCATTATTAGTACAGAATGCTTAGTGGAAACGTTTTCAGATGTGACCCCCTATCCCTGCACTCGTGGCAGATCGGCTCAATCTCCGCACGGAGTAAGTGGGTGGGCAGAGCTGACGCGACGCGTGCTGTGTGGGAAGTGCGTTGCAATGGGCTCGTTTCTTGGAAGGCTTCAGCCGCCAACGCGAGCGTTTCGAGTCGGCGGATGCGGCCACCCGCTTTGCGCGCTTGGTTTTGCATCGCGCGCCGGACTTCCACGTGGAAAGCTTGACCTGAGTGTAAGCCGATTATATTCCCCCGCGTTGCCTTGAGAGGGCATGCAGCGAAAAGCAAAACAAGTGTTCATTTCTGTGGCACAAAGAGCGTCTCTTTGTGAGGAAGCTACTGACGTTAGGAGGAATAGCTCTAACCATAATAACTGTAGAAGCTCTAACCATATCAAATCTGTTGAAGGAAGATGGTTTACATTAAATAATACCGGCTGAATTTAGCTTTTGCCACTGTATTTGCGGTGATTCTGATTGGGAGGCCCTAGGGTTCGAGTTCCGACGGAGACGGATTTTCGACACTTGCTACATACTAGGTTGGTCGAATTTCAGCCGCTGTCTGGAGAAGGATTCTAGCGGCCGGCTGCTCTGATAGGTGTTTTTCCCTACCGATTGAGGCGATGCCGGGACAGTACCCTAAGAAACTGGCCACGGGTCGTGCGCGATCTTTCTTTCCTCTTCCCGCTCTATACTTTTCTTTCTTTCTTTCTTTCTTTCTTTCTTTCTTTCTTTCTTTCTTTCTTTCTTTCTTTCTTTCTTTCTTTCTTTCTTTCTTTCTTTCTTTCTTTTCTTTTTTCTTTTCTTTCTTTTCTTTTTTCTTTTCTTTCTTTCTTTTCTTTCTTTCTTTTCTTTCTTTCTTTTCTTTCTTTCTTTTCTTTCTTTCTTTCTTTCTTTTCTTTCTTTCTTTCTTTCTTTCTTTCTTTCTTTCTTTCTTTCTTTCTTTCTTTTCTTTCTTTCTTTTCCTTCTTTCTTTCTTTCTTTCTTTCTTTCTTTCTTTCTTTCTTTCTTTCTTTCTTTCTTTCTTTTCTTTCTTTCTTTCTTTCTTTCTTTCTTTCTTTCTTTCTTTCTTTCTTTCAACAACAACAGCAACAACAACAACAACAACAACAACAACAACAACAACAACAACAACAACAACAACAACAACAACAACAACAACAACAACAACAACAACAACAACAACAACAACAACAGCAACAACAACAGCAACAACAACAACAACAACAACAACAACTTTCTTTCTTTCTTTCTTTCTTTCTTTCTTTCTTTCTTTCTTTCTTTCTTTCTTTCTTTCTTTTTCTTTCTTTCTTTCTTTCTTTCTTTCTTTCTTTCTTTCTTTCTTTCTTTCTTTCTTTCTTTCTTTCTTTCTTTCTTTCTTTCTTTCTTTCTTTCTTTCTTTCTTTCTTTCTTTCTTTCTTTCTTTCTTTCTTTCTTTCTTTCTTTCTTTCTTTCTTTCTTTCTTTCTTTCTTTCTTTCTTTCTTTCTTTCTTTTCTTTCTTTCTTTCTTTCTTTCTTTCTTTCTTTCTTTCTTACTTTCTTACTTTCTTTCTTTCTTTCTTTCTTCTTTCCTTCTTTCTTTCTTCTTCTTTCTTCTCCTTCTTTCTTTCTTCTTCTTTCTTCTCCTTCTTTCTTTCTTTCTTTCTTTCTTTCTTTCTTTCTTTCTTTCTTTCTTTCTTTCTTTCTTTCTTTCTTTCTTTCTTTCTTTCTTTCTTTCTTTCTTTGTGCGTACACATTCACTACACTAACACAGATATAAGTACAGCTGGGAGCTTTGAACTCGTCCGGCCTAGGGCGCTGGTCTCCAGAGGGAGATACATGGAGGGCAAGCCTATGGGTAGGTCGGCACCGGATCTCACCGTCAGTGGGGGGAGGAACACAGCTCCCTCCCGCGATAACATTCTCTACGCTGATGAGACTAATAACTAGAGCCAGGAAGTTTCGCAAAATATATTTTTCTACAACTGCATAAAAAAGACAACTTCTTTGCATCGCTAGCAGTACGTGAACTTCGTCGTTTTTTAATCGCCATTAAAAAAAAAGATCGTTGCCAACTATCTTGTTACCGTGAAAGTCTTTTTTGCACGGTTTTAGGATACTTTTTTGCACGTTTCGTTCTTTTTCCAATACAAGTTTATGAAACTATTTGTATTATATTTTTATGCAGTTGTAGAAAAAATGTTCATATTTCGTGTGTAAAGTTTCCGCCCTTTTCATGGTTTCGATTGAGATTTTTTGCCTTGACCTACGGTCTCGGCAAAAAATCTCAATCTCGACCATGAAAAAACGGAAACTTCACACACTTAATATGAAAATAACTATTGTGTTATTGTTGCTATTTTTTTACTTTTAACAGGAGGAATCACTTAATTGCACTTTGGAATTGTTTTAGTAGATTTTTATTTGGTCTTTTTTGCCTATTTTAGCTTCTGATGCCTATTTTTGCCATTTTGTCTAATTTTTGCATTTTCTGTCTTTTCCTCGTTCATTCGTTTTTTCCCCTTTTGGTACCGATCGCGATAAAGCTGGATGTATACCTATAAGCCTGGGGAACATGAACACGGTCGTGTTTTTGTTTCTGTGGAAGCAAAGGTTGTGTTAAAAATCTAAATCAACATGTTTGAATGTTTTCATTGATGCCGACAGGCTCTCTTCCTTCACAAGCAATCCCGTCCTATTTTTGACTATGACCTCCCCTCCCTTTTGAAAACAGCTCTATATATGATACGTCCTTCTCAGTGCTGGCGATTACACAAGTGCGAAGGACGAAAAATATAATTTCGTTTTCGCTGATGCCATTTAAAGGTTCAAAAGAGTTCACACTTCGAAGAGACAGCGTCGCGAGAAAAACAAATTCGTAGCCAACGTACAGGATGGTAGTTTGGATTAAGAATACAAAGAAATGATAGTTTCCTTGCACTTTTAAATGTTAATGCAGATTTTAAGAGTCCGAATAAAAATGTGAATCATTTTAATTAATAATTTTTTACACCAATTTCTTTTAAATATGATTTTTCATACTTTATATCCCTTTTTGCCTCCGATAGCTAAAAAATATCTTTTTGCAAGCCTATTTTAGTAAAACTAAATGTCTTTTTGCCTACCTATTTTAGAAAATATTAATGCCTGAACTTCCGGGCTTTACTAATAACCATAGCAATTTACATACTCGGGAACATCAAGGAATCGACATTGGATGATAATTTTGAGAGTTAATTCTTCTTAAATTTAATGTTATACTTACTACAGAAGTGTGCTCCAAAACCTTTTATTTATTTATTTATTTATTTATTTATTTATTTATTTATTTATTTATTTATTTATTTATTTATTTATTTATTTATTTATTTATTTATTTATTTATTTATTTATTTACTTATTTAGTCAAAAAGTCAAAAACTGTATGTGACGTATGGGGGAGAAAATCATCTGCGCACGCTTTCTTGAGTCTCAGAATCCCTTCCCAACAATTTAACTATGAAAGATTGCTACTTTGAAAGATTAATAATAAGAATAATAATAATAACAAATTTAAAAAAGCGAGAGATTAACATTTCAAAAACTAGATATTTTCGTTGCCAAATTATAGAAAACTTATTTTTAACGGTAAAGGAACGATTATATTCAAATATACTTTATATTTTTAACTTCATATTTTTATTTTTATATTATTAACTTATATTATTATATTATTAACTTCATATTTTTAACTTTATATTCAAATATAGTACTTTAAACGGTTTTCTTGAGGGAAGCCGTATCTGCACATCATTGGAATTTGAGAGGTGTGGGTTCCCGCTGTTTGCATATCATTATCTCTGCATTTCTTTTATTTATGACATCCCTGAGAGAACATAGGAGTCAGAGAATAAATTATCACCCAGTGAAATTTCACCGACAGCAATTGCATGAGCGTTGAAAGTGCATTTGAAGGACAAAAGAACTTGAACCTCCGATAAGATCCATCTCGAAATGTCTTCGGATTTCACTGAATATCCCTGAAAAGATATTTCTAATCTTATATTTTTAATCTGAAAATATTTTATAAAATTATTAGACAATTCCTACTTATTACTCGTATGTAGTAAGGAATTTTCCGCATTATCAGTAACGTCACTGTTACCAGTTATTTTTAGGGAATTTGGGAACTCTCACTTAAGTTGGAATGGTAGTTTATTGAATATCCTGTAGTTATTTCCAAGATAATTCATTACATCAACTACTTAAATGTAAAGCATGGGAGAGCTGTTTCACAAGTTAAACAGTGTCCGCGGAGACGCAAAAAAATTGGTAAAGGCATACGGTTTATAAGCCAATAAGTCAAGGTTTACTTAATCTTTCATTAATGCGTTTCATTTTCGAGATATAGAGAGCGTTCAGTCTTCTAGTACTAAATTAAATTTACTCTTCTTAATTCGTTTACTCCAACCCCACCCTATTACGTCACATGCTGAGCTTACTGTTTTAATAAAATGTTCCAATACACGTCCTTTCATAGGTGTGTACATGCATGGTACTCCGAATTTTCGGGTTTTGACATTTCTGCGTAGTGTTGAAAAACGTTTCACGATGTCTACAATTGACATTCTTTTGCGCTAGATTTCTTGTTACATTTTCTTTATAATTTGAATGCATTTGTCGTCTTTTCAAACTTATGGGAATACCCTAAAATGATTTTCTCAGGAAACGGCTTCTTTATCGAAAACAATAGAGATGACGTAATATGAATTACTTGTCGTGCTTGAAATATCACCTGAGAATGTAGGTTTGAAGTATCAAATGGCGAAGAAAGAATTGAGGGGTCTGAGCTTTTTTAGACCTCCTCCTTCAAGAGAACTTTTCTGTTACAATTCTAATACGACGATTGTTTTCATACCACTTCCAATGAAGTAGTTATTTCCAAGCAACCTTCCGTAAGAATAGGAGACTTACCGGATCGACTAATCGATTAATATTCGTAATATTCCAACATCTTACTTGCATTTAGAGCTAGTCGTCAAATGAATATCAAGAAGGAGAATGCTTGGATTTATTGAAGAAGTCATGTAAATAAGAATTAAAAAAATACTTAAAGAAAACTGCATTTTTAAGGAAGATTTCATGTTGCAGATGAGATTGATATTAAACGTTCACCGTGCACTCAGTGTTTTTGGCAGTTCTGGTAGCTGTAATTTCGAAGGTCTGTTCGTGATTGACGCCAATCTAAATCAATGTAACAAGGGATATATTTGTTACAAGAGGTAGGACGTGATCAAAATCAATTGGCTTCGCACTCGATGCTTTGATTCTCAATTAGATTCAATAGTAGCTTATCAAAGTTTGCACATTGTTTCGTTACGTATGAATATGTAGAATATTTGTTTTGTGGGAACGTGGGCTAATCACCGCTTTTAGAATGTCCAGAAATGAGAATCGTGTCCGTGCACGTAACAAATACGTTTGGGTTGTTGTTTTCAAGCGGATTCAGAAATTCAAAATTTGGTTCTTTCCCAACTATGCTCGAAGTAATCTCAATAGGAATTTCGTAAGTTTGCAGCTGCTCTAATGAGTGCAGCCACTCCATTTCGTTCAGCCTTACGCAACAGCCAGATGGAGGCGCGATAGCACTTCTATTTCAAAACGAGATATTTGTTAAACTATCACAATGAATACATTTTTCTCTAACTTCATAAGAAACGCTGTAAATGGAGTGCGATTAATTATTCTTGAATTGTGGTGCATTTCCGATTGATATATGCATTGCAATTAAAGTGAAAATCGTGTTTATATCATACTGAAGTTCCGAGATAAAATGCTGCAAACATCGATGTATTTCGTAATTCAAACGTTATACTGCTTTGTAAATCAAAATAATTTAATGACAATATTTTGTCATGATTTTAACAGGGTCTTTTTTGAATTGAAACGGCAGGTGAGTGCACAAATACTCGTTCGTAAATTGAATTGAAACTAGCGAGAATAGTCTCATTCTTAAATTGGAGATGGGAGATGGCTGGCAAACGTGTCAACGAGCTGAATTAGAAGTACAAACGATCTCAATGATGGCTTGAAAAGTTGAACGAGGAACGCAGTGTCACCCTTCTTACTCAATTACTCACATCGTCAGGAAGACGTGATATGGTTACAGTCTGCGTTCTTTCGGAGACCGGGCAGATATTTCTGGGGAGAGTACACGCCTCGAAGTTGGCATATACCAAGGTTATGCTGAAAAAGATCTTATTTACTTTCTACATCCGTATTGACTAGGTTTCCTCGATGTCACCGTTAGTATTAAGAATTGTTGTTTAATGTTTTTTTGTGTTTTGGGTTTTATTGTATTCCAAATTATACCTTTATTGCTGGATATTTTGGGGGATCCGTTAAGAAATGTGGACTAATTATTCGATTACATTTCGTAGCCGTGCTTATTAGAGGAGTAAAGTGAATCGAAACTTAGAGGAATGCTGTGGTTGCTCCTCAAACTTTCAGGCCACTTCTTTTTTACGTTCTCTCTTTCCTTCGTAAGAAGAGGAAGTATTGTAATCGTGCGTCGGAAATCGGCGATTTTTCGACAGAAAATTCTCATTGTCGGGCCCTGGTAACGAAAAATTCCATAAATATTGTTCCAACATGTAGAAAATTACTTCCTCCATCACGTGAATCTGAATCCATATTGAGGTTCCTTGATCCAGATCGATGGAAGACGAAATGACTATCAGTCAGTCCGGCCGATTTTGGAAGAGATAGGAGGAAACAAGATTTCAATAATGAAGCGCGCCCCCCCCCAAAAAAAGAAATGTAAATGACCTTTCGTTTACGACGATGTAAGATGATTTGATTAGCTAGCGCAAACTGGTATTTACACTTTTCGTTGGTAGATTAGTTAAGCCTCAAAACTGACAAAGTAACTGACCGTCTGCCATACCGGTTTTAAGAATGTGTCTCTATACTGGTTTTAAGAATGTGTCTCTATACTGGTTTTAAGAATGTGTCTCTATACTGGTTTTAAGAATGTGTCTCTATACTGGTTTTAAGAATGTGTCTCTATACTGGTTTTAAGAATGTGTCTCTATACTGGTTTTAAGAATGTGTCTCTATACTGGTTTTAAGAATGTGTCTCTATACTGGTTTTAAGAATGTGTCTCTATACTGGTTTTAAGAATGTGTCTCTACGAAGCGATCTTCACTAATAGCATTGTGAATTGTACAAATATTCTCCCTTTCGTAGGTTGTGCGAGTACTTACGAATAGCACACACCACACGATTTCTCAATCCACTTTTCTTTTTTGCACGCAGTAGGATAAAAAGCAACTCTGTCGCATCGAAAATGGGGGTATTGTGGAACTGTAAACTTTGCAGGCGAAGCGAGGCAAATTAGGAATGTGCCAGAGGTGAGTAGTGGAGACATTTACGCTAATACACATGATCCCGAGTTCGATCCCTGATTGCGGGCTCCGTCTACGGTGTGCACGAGCATTATTAAAATTTGTGAGCGATTTAATTCAGTTCTAGAGGATTTGATGCACGACGAGATGCAATGTCTGATGACCAGAAAGTAGCACGTTTGGCCACTCAACTTCTCTCATATATATAATTTTTTTTCCACAAATGGAACTCTGGTACCTTAAAGGAAAATTCCACTTATCTCAAAACCTACTGTAACCCTCCTCTCTCACACGGATGACCATTGGGGAAACCCTATTCTCTGACGTGTGGGCGATTTCACAGGGTTCAGGAAAACGATTCTGCTGGAAGTTTAGGAATGTCGTCGGTCTCCAAGCAACTACAGAAATAACTTTTTTCGGTTCTGAAAAAAGATCATAACGAGGTACGTAAATAAAGTGACGTGTGTGTGTGTGTGTGTGTGTGTGTGTGTGCTTGCGTGCGTGCGTGCGTGCGCGCGCGCCTGTGTATGTAAGGCGAGAGGATATGACGAGGAAGAGGAAGGAAAAATCGGGCGCGATCCATGGCCCTGTTGTTAGGATACTGGTCGGACATTTGCCTGGTATTGATCGGATAAACCACCGAAAACTACCGACCAGGGTAGCAGGCCATTAGAATTCTGCTCCAAGCAGCTGCTGAATTCGACTTAGCTATATAGCGTTCTAGCAAGAATCTGTAAAAATGTATTTTGTAAATTTAATATAATAAAACATTTTGAATTATCAAAATTTTTGATTTGCATAAATTGTCAGTATGAATAAAAATGAAAGCAACTTTTGTTTTACGGGTTACTCCTCTTAGATGGCTCTAGTGTTGGCGCTAGGCATGGGCGGTCCGGCGATCGCCAGGGGCCCCGCAAGTCAAGGGGCCCAATGGTGGGACTGATGGGAAAAAAATCGTTAAAAATTGAAAAAGAAATTAGAACTCGAGGAAATCGTTAAAGTAATTGGATATGTCGCGGGACAGTAGTCTGATATTTCATAAACTTCTCAATTCTTTTTACCGTACGTATTTAATTATAGTCGTTACCAGCCCTCGGACTCTGATGACCTAAAATTTCCTTGAAAATGACCCATAAAATGACATAAAAATAAGAGGGAAATTACGCATAAAATGACTTCAAAATATGGGAAAAATGACGGAAGTAAAAAAAAATACTCAAAAATATAAATGAATATGGTTATTTATTCAATGAATTTTACAAGTTTAAATAAAATTTATTTACATAAAATTATAAAAAACGGTCTTTGTTTTTGGAGGAATTGCAATCCTTAGCTCAGATGTTCTACCTCCAATTTAGAAAGGTCGAGGTTTCAGAAGATTCGTATAATTTTGTGAGTTAGAAAACAAGAGTCCACTGCAGTGGTCAATCTCGTCATGAACTAATGATACAAAAGAACCTTCATTTTAATGTGTCATTGTAAAATCATGAAACATTTACTAACAAAAAACACGAATAGGAAACAAAATGTGTAAAAATTACGCAATGATCCAGAAAAATGACCTAAAAATAGAAAAATAGTAAAAAATTACATAAAAATTAACCAATAAATACATTTCTATCGTCTACATGCCGTGATAAACATTAATTTACAAGTTAGCTACGTCTAGAATACACCAATGAAAAGATGACATGTCATCAGGATCCCAGCCCTAGTCATTACTTACAAGGTAGGACTCTATGAAATTAATCAAATGACGCCAACATTGAAATAGATTCTATTGAAATTCATATTATTTCGTATGTTTAACAAGTGATTTTATTAAACACTAACTAAACACAAAATTCTTTAGTGTTTTAAGATCACTGTGGAAATTGTATTATTTGATCACTAAATACTTTTACTTAAAACTGTTATTTAAAATATATTTCCAAAAACTTTTTCTAGCTTAAACGTTGTAATTTTTGTTATTTGTTGAAATAAAATAACTCTTACATAAAACTTTCACATTTTAATTTTTTTCTTGTGAGTTGGGGGGTGGGTAAGGACGAGTACGTTTCAGCATTGCCCCGGTCCCAAAATTGTCTAGCTCCGGCACTGGATGGCTCAACTCATTTTAATGAGTTTTGAGAAAGATCATGCCCAACTTACGATCTGAGATCATTTTGAAGTTTAGCTATTGTATTTTCATTAAAAGTGCTTAAATTCTCTTTTGCAGAGAAATCCTTTTATGCCGTTCACCCTAATTATTAGTTTAAAAAGCGGTCTGGAGGAGTAATCACCATAGAGAAGTGAAGTGATTTTTAGTGGTTCTTTAATTAAAGAATTTACTTTATAATAAACAAGACCACTCAAACGTCAGTTTCTTCTCGGCTGCAAGTTGAATACGCTAATTTAATTCTTTAGTAAATACATTGAACATTAAGAAAGTTGATTCCTAAATAAATATCTAAAGGTATGCTGGCGTAAGTTACGGAGTGGTCTTGCTTATTAAATAATAATACTTGTACATAGCGATGTTCGTAACATACCACTGCCACGTTATGAAGATGATTTATTAACAAGAAAATCGGATATTGAACTCTGCTTCAATTTCTTGACATGTTAGTTAACAATATCAGCGAGTCTATCAGAATGTCATTATTAAGGTCTCTGGCCAGTAGCATTGACCGTTAGTTACCTCTGGTTGTGCTCCACAATTCTGGAAAGTGTGTCAGTTATTATAAGATCGCGTGAGAATCTACATGACGTGGCGAAACAATCAGTGCCTTATCAGAAGGATTCATTTTGCCGAAATGATAAGCACGGGTAATTATCTACCTGATACTCGTGAGAAGACATTGCCTGAACATCACCATTTTGTGTTGAGAAATATTGAGTTATTGAAATCAATGCGGGACCGAGGACAAACTAGATCAACAAGCAAGGAAGCCTGGAGCTGGCAGGCGCTCGTTATGCCCATCGCTCCTCTCGCGTGGTTACTAGCTCGCACTGTTTGAAGGGAATCGTTAAGGTATAGAAGAGTAAGTTAATGCTAGTTAGTTAGTTAGTTAGTTAGTTAATGCCTTATTTTACGTGGCGGGACTCGGGCCATCAGGCCCGCTCTTCCGTCTAACCACGCAAATTTCGTTACGCTCCTTTCACCACCTAGCGGAGAAAGGAGGTAGTATCTTGGGCGACGAAACAGGCGGATCTCAATTTTGCTCAGAGGCTTCTTTTAGGCTTGAGGATCTTTTACATGCAGTAAATCTACTAACATGGGACAGCCGGCTTTACTTCCCCTCCGAAGGAAGGCGTACGAAGGATTTTTTCGCCCTTAAAAATCGATCGGGTTTGAACTCGCAAACTCGGGTACAACAGTCCCGTACGCTGACCGTTATACCATCGAATCCGCAGTAAAAGTGTTTAAAACAAACATTTTTATTATTAAGACTGCCGGAAGGGTAGCTTTAAAGGAGAAGAGCAATTTTTGAAGGTAAACTATTAGGGTTTTGTGAGAAACAACCTCTGGTTGTTTTCATTCAATGAAGTTATCTGTAATTTTTTACAGACAGCGTAAGAATCGTAATTTTCCATAAAGTGTCAGTACCAATAACTCGCTACCAAAACGTACATTTTATATCTGTACGTAATTTTTTATCGCTGAATGACCAACACTAGAAAGAGGGAGCAGAGACGCCAACACTCCTTGCCATGGTCTTTACAAACTTGTATGCCTTTTCCACTTCCAATTCACGCTTTTGCATTCGAATTTCGATCCCTGCATGTGTATGAATTTCCTGCGTATCCCAATCATCAGAGAATTTTAATGTATCTTGAAAAACAGGAATTATGCTTTCCTTAAGATTCGAGCATTCGCTGTATCTGAGTGTACTTCCGGGCTGAAGGTGCGTCTGACCGTCCGTCCGTCCGTCCGTCCGTCCGTCCGTCTAAAAACTTACTCCAAATTTTTTGATTAAACTTTGTCCTCGGATAGCGCAAAAGATGCAGGTCTCATGTTTCTTGATATCCATAACTTTCTGGAATACTTTTCATTAAGCTGCTACATTTTCGAAATTTACTCAAAAAAGTCCCCAATTTTTTAAATGCAGCTTTGTTCGCGAATAGCGTAAAGAAATCCTTAAAAAAGAGTGCCGGACTCATTTTCGTAACAATAGTTGATTTATCGAAAACTGCAAAAGTTCGTTTTCTCAGCGTTTTCCTACACCTGCTGTATTGAGGAGACTTTTCCCATAATGTAATATGTTTGCTCAAAGAGATCTTAAAATAAAATCTGAAGGTGTACAATTTTTTGTTGATGTGAGTAGTTTTCGCGAAATTTTGTGTGAAATATAGGCAATTTTTAACTATTTTCTCAAAACGGCTCCTATTTTTTCTTTTAATTTTCTTGTCTGTATCAGAGGACGGTAAAAAATGGATACTGATCGCTTTTTTGGCAAACTCTTGGTAATTTCGAAAATTGCAAAAAATTACCACAGCAGAAGTACGGTATTGAAGATGAGATTTGTGTTAAATGGTATTTGATCAATAAATAGATCTTTAAAAAAAGTGTACATTTTTTGGAAAAAAGGTGTACTAGAGTAATTTCTGCGTGAAGTTAATACATTTTATAAAGTATTTTCTCATAAACGGCTCTAATTTTTTTCTACGAGTAGATCAAGAGGCTCTTAAAAAATGGCGCAGGCCTACTTTTCGTTGAACTCTCTTAATTTTCGAAATTGAGAAATCGTGGTAGTGACCGTTAATTTTAGAAGTGTCAGCAAAAAGGAGTGCGGCCGAGGGGTACCGCCAAAGTGCATGACGAGTTAACGTATTATAAACGTAAACAAACAATTAAATAAATGTACTCAAGACTTTATTGAGGGCTACATCTCCCTAAAGAGCGGTGACATTTGAATACACTTAACACAAAAACATCCGTGAAAAGACATGTGAGATACTTTCGAAACTCTAATTGCAAGTGGCCAAATAGTTATCTACACTTCACTAAATGGAAGCTGGAATCAAATCCTATCAATATTTAACCGTTAATTTTTATTCAGTTCATTATTCCACCAAAACGGGCGGTTAGTACTCGCAATAAAATATTTTTTATAACCTACAAATTGTTTAATTTTACGGACGTTAACCTCAGTTTTTAGTCATTTTTTTAATATACCTATACTTTTTAAAATTTTCGCGAATGGATATTAACGGATAGAGGTTGTAATACATTTTCACAAGGTCTCTCATGCTCAAGATGAATAATAAATTCACTAATTGAGTAATAGGCTGGGGATTTCACTGAAGGGATTAAAATCGAGATTAAATTGAAAGAGAATTAATTCTGGAAGAAGAAATGTAATAAACATGGTCCTTTCAAAATATTTAATAGTGGTT
The DNA here is from genome assembly GCA_011170035.1 of Teleogryllus occipitalis. NCBI lineage: Eukaryota > Metazoa > Arthropoda > Insecta > Orthoptera > Gryllidae > Teleogryllus > Teleogryllus occipitalis. The sequence goes on from BLKR01001400.1 coordinate 229,997, forward strand.
TTCTATGGTAGGGAAGACCTGGGCTGGTTGGCACCAGTTTGCAGTTTTTATTTTTTTATGCAACTCCGGTTTATTTTTGTCACGTTTGTGTCGATAAAACTGCTATTTTATGGTAATTTTATTCGTGAATTTTTTCTGTAGAACTTTGAGTCGTGAAGTCAAGATGTGCCAACCCATCCCACTTGTTAGGCAGATTAGCACACTACATTTGTGAACGTGTGAGGTAAATCAGTGTCAAAATGAATAATTTTCAAAGTTTTATTTACACACATAAATGCAAACAAATGTGTCACGATTTGGTCTAGCAGATCAGCCTCACATTGTCTACTCGATAATTTCAAAATCAAGATTTTTAAAAATGAATCTAATTATTGAGTCTAATGATTAAAAATGAGTCTAATGAGTCTAATAAATTTGATTTAATCGGTCTTTTACTTTTTTAAATACAATGATTGTCTTCTTTGGAACGTTGAGAAGGTAATCTCATTATTAAATGAGATGTTAAATGTTTAAAGTTAAATGAGATATTAAATGTTTAAAGATGTTAAATGTTTAAAGTTTCGCACTGATTAGATCTTGAAATGGCGATAGACGAAGACAAAGTTGCAGGTTTAAGAAACAAGCGAATCTTAAAAGAAACATAAATGATAACTCTTTAAAACTAAACCTCTTCTGTTGATAACAAAAAGGTTTCAGTGTTCGCTAAATACAAGTGGTTCTTATCGTAAGAGGAATTATAGAAGGGGAAACCCTGTTCCCTGAGAGGTGTTCTCCACAGAGCCACCGCCCCGACATACGGCGCGCTTTTGCAGCTCTACATGAAATGTGTTGTCGACCACATATATGCTGCCGACTAGTATCACACTGGCGGGTGAGCTCAGTGCGTGGCCCTGAAGCAGGCCGCACCACGGACCCAGCATAGCACCCTACTTGATATACCATGAAAAAGTTGGTACTTTCTGAAAAAGCTATACTTCTGCCTTTGAAAATACGTCAGAAATGGCACGAAATTTTATTATATCAAAATTATTGGTAGCATGGTAATGACACCTATAGTAGCCAATGTATTAGTAGTGGTCACTTCAAGCACAAAATTTGAAAAATAAGAATTGAAGGCTTTCCACTGGCTTCAAACGCGCACAACGTGTAACTTATTCTGGTGTTGAGGATTAGAACGAAGATAATTTACTTCTTTTCCCTTAGTTTATATTTAAATAATAAGCTGGAAACATTTATATTGCCATTGCGATAATGTAATACAAGTTTTTTAATTTTTTGGTCTCACAAGGGACCTTCCGGTCGGTATCTGGCCTGATTTTTTCTATTGAAAGATACTTACTATTTATATGTGCTGTGAAAAAAATAGCTGCCGTCGCACACTGGAAGTTAATGAAACAAATAAAGAATTTTGCCAGTATTGGCCCCTCTGTATTCGCTAACGCCGGGGACAGCCCATTTCATTGGGTTTCTGTTTCTCAAAGTCGGAGAACTTGTGCCTGTAAGAAAATGGTCTTTGCCGCGCGACATTGCGGGCTTGTTGAGGGTGTGAGCAATGTCATTAGCTATGTTTCGCTACTCTGAATTGGAGCTCGACCCCATAGGAGCGCTTGTTCCCTCGGCGGACATTCTCTCACTGTAGGCGGTGCTGCACAAATCCCCGCGAACGATATTTTGTGCCGTGAAAACTGTGGAAAGTTCATATTTTTCTCAGTAACTTCCAAGACGAGATGACAGCTATTTTTTCACAGCGTGTAGAAATAGTGAATATTTATCTATAGAAAAAATATGAAGCCAGATTTCGACCTGAACCTGTTGAAAGGTTCCTTGTCAGACACGTTGAGGGGAATATTGGTGGGCCATTACTGAATCGAGTATCTGACTACTACCAAAATTTAAGTAGTGACTACTCGAACAAAATTGGGTTTTGGAAATAAATTAATGAAAATAGAACAAATTAAAAATGGGCCTTTTAAGGCCAAACATCTATATAGAAAGAGATGCTAAATTCTAATTGTTTCAAATAAATTTAGTACTGTAACACAAGAATTTTGAGATAAATACGAAAATGTTCTTAACGATGTCATCTGCTGGGCTTTTACCGTAAAAGTTAATCTAAATGTACGAAAAATATTAATTACGTTTATTTTGTGCTGAAGATTGGCAGACAAAGACGGGACAGATGGACACTGTGGCAATCAACTCCAATTGAAAAATGCCATCAAGCTCCGAACGGTATTTTTTAATTTAAGATGGCCGTGGAAGTGACAATGAAGCTAAAAAAATTGATACGCGAAAATTAAGATTTGGTGGATTGTTTCAGCTGAAAAAGATAGGGATGAAAAATGTTTCCTGCCCAGTATTACAGCTACCAAAATATTACTTTTCAAGCTCTAATACAGTTTGTAATCAAAGTTCCACCATCATTACTCTGATCACATCAAGACATCCGTTGGAAGTAAGGTGGTGAAGGACATGTGACGCCAAGTGAACAAAGGTAGGGCTTGTGGACGCTGCGTGGCCTAGGTAGTAATGCGAGCGCCAATCAGCCCGGTCTCCCGGACCGACTGCTTATTTAGTATGATCTGACGTGACGTATTTGCTGAATGTTCTAGGCGACTGAGCGCGGGGCGACTGGGTTAATTGGCACTTGCATTATTTAAGTGCCCGACCGAGTAAAGACTCGCACGACCGCACAAGCGGATATAAACTGACCTTAATAGTATATACTCATATGTGTATTGAAGCAGATGGGAGATGTTAGGGCATTGTTGAAGCAGAAATTCCAAGCTCCCTCATCTAATTGCTTTACAAAACTGTTCTTTTAATGCTACGAGTAGGTGCCTACATTTTTGTGCTTTTGTGTGTTCAACAGTATTGAACCCATTAGTTTGGGAAGTCCACATAAGCGAAGACAGACTTCGATATTTTTCCACATTTCCATAAAAATTCTTCCCATTTTCTCATAGTAACTTTGCTCCCCCCAAAGATACGAAAGTTTTAAAAAAATGAAAAACGGACTAATTTTTTACGTATAGCAAAAGTTAATATTCCAAAAAAAGCATACTTCTAAAAACAGAAAAGTCGTAAAGTTATTTAAAAGTTAACCTTACAATTAAAACAAAGAAAAGAACATGTGTAAAATAAGCCTCAAAAGTCTGATCAAAACAATTATATGTATTGTTTGCATTGTACATTTTATATGTATTTATCTCCTGCGTTTATATTTATTCTGGGTATTCATAAAAACCAATGTATTTTTATTTCAAAATCCATGATGTAACTTTTTTGAAAATTTTTTGAGTTAAACCTTTCTGGATATTCGTGGAGTTAGGTAGACAACAGGTGAGGTCCCTTCTATTAGAATCATCATGTAGTCAACCCATTAGTCTGAAGATTTGTATAACTTCATTAAAATTGGGAAGAGCAAGAGCTCCATGTTCTTCTGCGTCCCCATACGTTATTTGTCTCGTTATGAAAAAGTTTCTCAAATATTTTCATTTCAACTTCACTTATCGCGTCGTCGTAACTCTTATGCACATTTCCATTTTCGTTATACTTCGTCTCTTGTGTTAAGTTGCCTGCCCTAAATACGTCATTTTCTTGTCGGCTGGCTGGGTGTCTGCTCATAGCTTTTTCCTGAAGTAGACACCCAGTTTTAATAAAGTAAAGTGGAAATAATCTGCTCGTGCTATAATCTTCCATAGTCGAAACTTTACAACGTAATTGGTTGCAATGACAAGCTATTAACTGTTGAAGGGAATTGGACACTTTTGTGAAGAGAATTAAGTTCATAAATTGATTACTCTTAGTAAAGACAAAACGTGAAAGAGCAATTTCTTGAGATCGCATGAGCATCTCCTCTGGCCAAAGTATTTTACAAATTGCGTTATATATCATGCAATGAATTGAAATTAATATTTTTCTTTAATATCAAAAAAGCATAACCCATAAAACACCGACTTTGGTAGAAAATTTTAATTTAATGAAAGCCAAGAATCTAGTAGTCATCGTAGCTCTATATTACCAGGAGACATTTTTCACGGCTGTAATGTTCTTTTTTCCCACTTGTGTACGATTTAATTTGTTATAAAATTCTGCACATGTATTTAGAAAAATGTTTTTCTGCAAGAAACTATTTGTTAGTATGTTTTGTACTCATTGTTCAAGAAAATTATTTATACCTGAAATAGGGACTTTTTTTTATCGGTCCCGAGATTTTGCAGCATGCTCTGTTGATACATTCTTATCCATTTTATATTACAGCTCTTTCTATCCCTTCTAAAAAGTGGAGTATAAATTTATCTTAAAAAATCCGTTTTTTCTATTATGTTCAATGAAAATCTCTATGAGAAATATTAACCACTGCAGTTTTTAAAAATAAAAATGAAGTTCGTCCAAACAAGATAAATTTGTTTTGAAATGCAGACTACAATGCGTCTCCCGGCAACTGGGCCGTGTGAATATTGATTAGGGTTTTCAAGGGTCTTTCCATTGACCGAACCTTTGTTCTCTTCAAATGTGTACTTACTCGTGTCAGGAATAGCGCGTCATATAATCTAAAAATTGGGGCTGGTCTACTTTGGAACATGCATGTACTGCATTTTCCTTGGTCTGAAATTAGAATCGTTATGCAAGCAGGTATGACTGCGCAAGTAGAGAAATTTTGAAGAGATGACCCTCAATCAAGAAGTTGAGCATTTTCAAAACCCGAGAATTGTACTTTGCCACTGCTCGTTGAAACATCTTGCGATGTTTCAACGTGCAGTGTGCAATTGTGTAGTGTAGGTAGAATATATATTCCGGTTCTTTGCTGACCTAATTTTTCTGTAATATTGTTCTTGATTATTACTGTAGGTTGAAATTCGATATTCTGTCTTAGCCAAACTTCACGTAATGTTGCTTGGACAAGTAATATTGATTTCAGCAATTATATGAAGTGTATTAATTACAGTTGGATTGTAAAATTATAAGTCTAAATACGCCTGTAACCAAGTATTGTACCTGAACTTTGTATCAAGTATTATCCCTAATCATGGATCAGGGAGCTGGTCGAAAAACGTGTTCGAGATGGGTCAATCCCATCTCCCCCATATCTATCACGTTTTTCGTCCATTTTCCGTGATCCTTTGAGGGAATGATGAGATTTGCTTCTGGACATAAATGTAGCTTCACTGCGTGTGGGTTTTCTAGTGCTCAGTGGGGAATATAATTATTGAAATAATTGTTCATGTTCTTGCGGCAGCAAGTAGATTTCTTCGCGAAAGACATGTTGAGGGATAATAACCAAAATCCCTACCTAACTTGCTAATAAAAATAAGGCTGTCATCTAGTTCACACTTTCTTTAGTACTTTTCATTGATATTTCAAAAAATATAGTGTTAAAGCTCGCAACTCACGAATGTGCAGAAGTTTTCGTTATAGAACACTGTTTACGGATGCGGACGGCGACCTATTTCCCTAGGGGGGAAAATGAATTATCGAACGCGAGGAAATAACATATTGTGAAATAATATTAAAATAAAATTGATCCAATTATTGTTTCCTTCAAGACAATTTTCTTCGTGTTTTTCTTTTTCTTTATGCAAATTTTTCTTTAAAAAAAAACAACAAAACAACGATGGTTAGTTTAAATGCTTGTAAATCCTACGGAAAATTGGGATGAATGTAAAAGTGTACCATTCTAATATATAGTCTGATTTTCTTGATGCATCTGATTACATTTCTAATCTTTCACATCAGGAACAAAGAAACACGCCGTTACGCGATTACAACATGTAACTCGTTTCCAAATTACAAAGACTGGGAAAGAAAAAAATGATTCCACAAATGATTTATTGCTCCAATTGTGAGACGGAGATTCTGCTCAAGAAACTCTCATTTCTAGAATTCAAACATATTTTTGGATTCGACAGTGTTATCGGTTTTTAATCACTCCGGGTGGAGGTGAATTGTAAATTTTGTGGTAACCAATACATACGACTGGTGCTTCATGATTTGACCTGGTGAACTAATCGTAAATTGGCATTTATGATTTTTGATTACCAAAAGCAATAATTCTGTAGCGTTATTGCCTAATGGTTGTAACTCTTGAGCATCTTGAACTTTTTCATTTTCAATGTCATTTTAAAATGTTTTGTTCTGACATGTTTATGGATGAAATAATCATATTTTTTGCGTCAATAAACGGTAGAAAGTGCTGGAATTCAAAGGCTTATAGTCGGTAAATATATTTTTGTAATTATCCATTACTCTGATTTAGTGGCGATCTTTAATAATACAGAGGATATAATTGCTATGGGATGAAACTTATGGATCTATTTATCTTAATTTAAGTGCCAGATTTTCTCGGTTGCTGTTATCGGATTTTCAAATTACTATTCGCCAGTGTGCCACTGACATAAATCATTGCTCTCGAGTTATTCGTCCTCCACATAAAATTGGGTTTAATTTTTTTCTTATTTATTTTCTCGGCCTCTGGTCAATGTTCCCGTTACTGAACTTCTTGTCGAAAGTCAAGACGCAACTATTTCAAATACTTAGATGTACATTCGATGTGAACTTTGGACTCTCCGAAATAAAAAAGTCTTATTTCAAATTCATATGAATTGAATCACTTTTTAGCAAGAACGCGTCGTTGAGTGATTTTTCAAATGAGAACCGACAGTTTTTTTTCTGAAGAATTAATTTACACACTTAAACTGCAGAATTCGTCACAGGACTAATCGGTTCCTGAAAAACCTGTAAATTTAAAGAGAAATGAAAAATGTAAGGGTATTTTACCAAAGTCCTTAGTAACATTATTTCATAAATAATTAAAATACTTACAAAATATTTTATAAACAATTTGAACATTTTAATAATATAGTTGTACACAGTATACAATTATACACACAAAATTATCAAAATGTTTAAGTTTCTTAATTAAATTATCCCAGCTGACAATTTAATTTGCATTTTCAAAATTCCTAATTACATTAAAAATTGTCAATTTCGGACCATTTTAATTTTCTTTGCGTTGATTCACAAGTAGTTTAGTGCAACGTAAACACTATTTACGTTGTCAAAAGTATTAAAAAGTTCATTTTAAAAAAATGTAACAGGAAAACAATTAAATATATTTTTGATTTTTGGGGGGGGGTTACCATCAAATAACGGTTATACCGTGGAAAATTGTGTCGAAAATTTGCTAATTCGCTAAGAAAATGGAAATTTCAGAAACACTCTTGATGAGTCGTGGAATTTCAGATATGCGGCGGTGCTGGATCATATTGAATTTTCTTGACATTTCATTTATAATATCGTCTATTTCGATTTTTAAAACCATTATGTTTGAATTTACAGATTTTGTTTCCATTTAGGTTATTATCATTAGGATTATTGGACTAGATTAGGTTATTTATTCATGACTGCTTTTCTCGTAGTTAAAAAAAATTGGTTGGTTTCTCGGAAGCTCTCTTTTAAGAGATGAGTGTCAGATGTGAAGGAATGCTTTTCAGACTTTTAAGACACTATCGTTGTGAGCTTTGGAGTGTAGAGGGCGGAAGAGAGGATCGAAAATGCGTAAAATGCTGATGGATATCAGCAAATGCAACATTCTTGTCCACTGAATGTTCACGGTCTTGTTCTTGAAAATTACAAAATATAAGACTTAAGAAGGCTCTAGTGTGACTATCACCTTGTTTTCAAATCATAAAACAAGTAGATTCCTACATCAAAGCAGGCGAATAAATGCTTTATTTCACGAAACCATAAGTGCAATATTTCTATGCTAAAATTTGCATCAGTTACCTTTGCATGTAATCGTCATATTGGGAATTACAAGCTTCGGATTCTACCATCTTCAAAAGTAATATATTATGCTGCATGTTGTACGGTATATTACACAGCCTATTTTTGTGATTGAGAATGAAGCTGCACAATTTTCATTTGTGAGCGTAATTGTAATTGTACTTTTTACTGGTAAGGTGTTAAATTATTAAAACCCGTTAATGAACTCCAACACAGAAAGAATAATTTTTACCCTCTAACAGGCGCAGAACTAGAGGGATGAGCGGAGCATGTACCCTATGCACCCTGGGTCGACGAAATAATCCCAGAATGCATTTTGATTAGAGGCGAACTCAACTCCAGAGAGCAAGGATTCTTTCTTGGCGATGAGAGTTTTCAATGGAAGAGAATTCAGGAATGTATTCCAGAACACGAAAATTGCCCGAATCACAAAATATGTTCAGTTTTTGGAAAACCTGGTGTCTTCGTTTAGTAAATGTAGTGATAGGGAACTGCAAGATCGAATAAGTAATGAAGAGGCACTGAAGAGAGACTCTCTGTTCAATAATGGATGCAATTATGCATTTTGGTAAACACACACTTTCGCGGTTCGGCCAAAAGTCTAATTGTCGGCAACCAACAACTGGTAATAAAATGGGCATGGTAATTTAATGGGGAAAAAAGTGGCAATAGCTACCATTGAACTGGGTTTTCACCAGCATCCCACTCTGCGCGAACATGTAAGAAAAGGTAAGACAGCTATTTTTCTTCTGAAATCCAGAGGGAGTTATTAAGTATTATTGCAGCAAGAGGAGGAAGTTCTTAATAATTTCATAAATGCTAAATATGTTTCTATGATGTTAGACTGTACTGCGGATGTAAACTACTTAGAATAGATATCACAGGGCATAAGATTGTAAAAGTGTAAGATGGATATGGAATTAAGAGTTCAGTAGACCAGTACTGTATTTTAAAAAACGGGCCACACCTTAGCGGAATTAATTTTCCAGAAACTAGAAAGCGTTTCTTTGGATACTAGGAATTGTAGAAATTAGTGTGATAATAACGAACTAAGATGTCTGGAAAACATAAAGGTGATCAACCATTGGTTTTTAAGGAGATGGTTTTTATTCCCTAAAAATCTTGAAATATACTTTTAAAAATGTGTATTTATTACCTAAAAATTCTTAAATATGCACTTAATATGCAATTAAAATTAACAATATTTCTTTCACCATTGTTGCATTTCTTCTGACTGGTTTAAAAAAATAGGATATCAAGAGACTACATTTGCGCATGTATTTTATCATCAATAGAAAAGAAGAAAAACGAACACAAATCTTGACAATCTCTTTCGAATTAATTAACGCTCACTAATAAAAAGATTCTATGACAATATGAAAGTTTTAAGAGATAAGTGTCTATTTTATGGAAATAGGCAAAATAGGCGATTATTACACGAATATGCAGCGAGAAGAAAAAGCGGTCAAATATGCACTAACATGTTAATCGACATAGCTTCCAATTTTACCCAAATGTAAAAAAAATTCACTTAACTATGCCCGGAAGCAACGGACAAAAATATGCATAATCATAGAAATCCGCTCCGTATTAATTAATGAAGTTAACGATTTTTTACCATGTACAACCTATTCTGATATTTTTGTATGAAATGGTTTCATATTTGTAACTGAATGTAGTACATACTTTGTCAATGACAAAGCGTGTCTATTACCAACACTGAAAATCATTTTTTCCATTTCTAGCAATACGAATTGGTAGATTACGTGCTTGTTTTCAGGCATGCCAGGTCTTCTATAAATGATCGGGGTAGATGCGTTGGGGAAGGGCGGACACGAGGCGCGAGGCGCGGTTCTTATGCCGCTGTGCCGCGGTGCTGGGTGACAAAGAGTCTACATCGCTTCCGTCTAATGAATTTGCAGTACATACTTTGTTAGGATTTATGATCAATATTATATAACATTTATGCAAAGTAATCGAAATTCTTTGCCCAAAAAGACAAAAGTAATAGCGTGTTCATGAATAAGTCCAAATTTACACGCAGTATCACATTAGACGATATCTGCAAGTCACTGTTCATAAGCAAAGTTGCTGCACAATAAAAACTACAGAGCAGAGTGCAAGAGGGACTGTTTGGATGGTCATGCTTTAAAAGGAGAAAGAAAAAATCTGTTACGTCTTGATACAGTGTCTCCAGTATACGGATTAAACGGGGTGAAAATCAAGTAGAATCATTTCCTTATCCAGTGTCAAGGATTTCAACTTACTTTTGCGAAAGCTTCGACAATAAAGAGCGATGATATTTAAAAATCGGCATTGGAGCATTCTCGCCCCCCCCCCCTTTCGATGAACATTCACCCGAATTTGCAATATTTTGTGTTGATTATCATTTAGAACAACTTTTCTATTATCTGAGTGCAAAGAAATACTGAAAACATGCGACAGTCCTCTTTCATTGAGGTGTGAGGATATTAACTTCATATTAGAGATTGTTTAATAAGCTGAAAAGTGACTGATCATTAATTTCCTTTCTGATGTTTGGAAGGAACGCACGTGTTATGACTTTTGTCTTTCCCTTTGAGTTCTTCTCAGAAGTGACGATGTGTTTGGCTGATTTGATTTAATGAAAACGTTGAAGAAAACTTATTAAAACGATCTTGTGTTCGTATGAATCAACGCTCGAAATTCTGAGATGATGTGTGTCTAAATCTTTCAAAGGAACAGAAGCTGAATTAATTTTTTCAAAACAAACGAAAATTTGCTGCGCTTGTGAACGAATTGTGAATGATCCTGCGTCCGACTTTTCATTCCCTCTCTTGGAACAAGAACAAAGGAAAAATTCAGATGTAAAACATAACCCACACGGAAACGAGTAGTAAGTGAACTTTTTAATTTAGATTGTTCAAGTGTGTTGAGAAGTGAGAAACGATGTTCACCTGAAACAACTTGCAAGATATACATATATTACATTACTGGTCTCCTGCCATTTACAGTCTATGCATTCAAATGGAACAACAATGCAACAACTGGATTCCATCAATGAATCACATATTGAACCATTTGAATGCATAGACAGTAAATAGCAGGAAACAAGTTATATGGTATCACAAAAAGTACTCCTTAAGGGCCATCATCTATTACGAACGAGCCCTTCAAATATTCTTAACGACAAAGTTTGAGATCATAAAAAGGCATTTAAGTTGGTGTTTCCTTTTGCAGATACGTTTTTCACTGTGTAATCACCTTTGCTTCAGAAAAAGTACATGGCTGGAGCACGAATTGAAGCAAAAGGCTAGTATCGGTGCATGTTTTTTTTCTCACGTAACATGCTATCACTTTTTGAGAAGGTTTGTGGGGGAAAGTAGTTGTTAGTGTGAGGGTAAATTACTCATTATTGCTTGTGTAGTGGAGCACGAAAGGTATTTTATATTTAGCAAAACAATTGTACACTTTTGAACAAAAAATTATGCCACATTTGTCCAATTGCTAATCTATCAGAATTACATTCTCAAAAACGTCCAAATTGTAAGATTTAAACTGATGACTATTTGATCGAACACTAAGACTCCTGGATGAATTCTCCAAAGCTCTAACACCAATACTGAAGTTCAGCTCGTCCGATAAGTTTACGCACATCCTTCAGAAGTAACGTGACGACTCTGCGAACACACCCGATGTATTAATTTTCTTTACATAATATAAAACTTCGAACTCTCCTCTGATGTCACCCGACAAATATCGGACAAGTTGATGAGCCATGACTGGAGCACGATCATTATTTCCCCATCTTATTCTCCTCTTTTCTCTGAGGTCGGACGTGTGGCTGACCTCCCTTGTCATAAATGTTTCCAAGTTCGTGGAAAGCTCATCTCCAATGCAATCGGTGTCTACTGACATAGCAACCGTTCTTAATTCTTCCTGCCGTTTTGGACAGGAAAAAGGGGGTATTACTGTAGGCGTAGTATGACCCTCTTGTATCTGAAGGAATGGAGACATTAATGCATGTAAAATATGATTATTGTAATATTGTAGAACACAAACTTTTTATTTTAAAAAAATGCCGAATTAACGAACTCTTTGATGAAATAATCTGCTTATCATGCTTTAATATAGTCATTTATCACTTTATTATTATTATTATTATTATTATTATTATTATTATTATTATTATTATTATTATTGCTGTTGTTTTTGTTCTTTTTTATATTATAGAGTATCAATGTTTATACTATTGTTATATAGTTAATTTATGTATTTCATTTGTTTAAGTGTTTATGTTCAGTTTCAATAGACATTTGTTTCAGTCGTCAGGTACTGGGAAATTGTTAAAATTAACACATAGTAAATTTATAAGGCGTAATATGTTTAGGCCAAAACCGTTTAAAAACATTACTTGCGTAGACGTCAGACTTACTTGCGTAGGCGTTTAGACTCCTCTATCCTTGAGTCCCGCTGCCGCATTGTTAGTATGTATCTATACTGTGATGGTCTAAATATATTGCGCCATAAATGAATTTAAGATGTGTTAGTGTTAACTGTTTTGCATTACCTGTTGGTACAAATGATGAAAACAATTTTTTTCCGAAACGGTATAAATACTTATGAAATGAACAATTATAACAATAATATAAATATTGTTTGCGTTTATTTTTAAAAAGGAATAATAACGAATAAAATAATAATAATAATAATAATAATAGGAATATAATAATAATAGGAATATTATAATAATAGGAATATAATAATAATAATAATAATAATAATAATAATAATAATAATAATAATAATAATAATAATAATAATAATAAATACCACACGAGCTCTTTGTCTCGACGTTTTGATCGTGCTGAATGAATTCGTTCGAAAAATTACTATGGTGAAATGTGAAACATAGGCAAATGAATTCATGTTAAGTTTCTTTCATTGAATGTTGTAATTCGAGGGGTTGCAAGATATGTTTACCGAGGAATAGAACTACGTTGATAAGACAGGTAGTGGAGTGCTCAGCCAAGTTAGCATACTGAAAAAACAAATAAAAGTTAATTGAAACTGGAGAGTGTCAAAATACTGATAAGCTAATTATATTCTTTAGGAAATTAAGGAAATTATATTTTAATCTCAAGTGCAGGTCTAGTATGATGTAAGAGATTGAATTCCTTTATTGTTCAGTTGTAGTACAGTGCAATTTTCTGATTCTAATTACTGAAATTCCACAATTAAGAAATAAATGTTCACTGTGAAACAAAAGCAACCTCAATGAAATTATAACCTAAACAGGAAAATAACAAAGGGAAAATCAAATATTCGTTTATTAACACAAGCCACTAATGTTAACTTCCATTTTGGGAGAATGTATTTGCATATTTTAATGACATACAAAGCTTCTTAAAAAAAATACATTTACAATTAAACTATAATTAAAGCGTCGTTTAGGGTCACATCAAGGGACTATTTCGTGAATTTTGGTTACATTCGATACAATTACCATCTACGTTCTACGTTCTATGTTTATGTAGAAGGTAACAAAAGCGTTGTATTCGTGATATATCAGCAGGGAAGAAAATATCCTTCTGAACATTGACCTTCATGTTGACGTTTTTTGTGTACCAGTCCAACGTGTATAGTTACATAAAGCGGAGTATCTGTCATTGTGCGTTTCTCGTACACAAGGATATATACCCTAAGAAATCATCGTGGCAGTTATTAGGCATATGGGTACAAAAAAGCAAGTTGGCGGGATGTCGCAAAATTCCACAATGACAGACTTCCTGGAAACCTCCTAGACTATCGCACAAACCTGCCATTATGATACTCGTTAGAATGTCCACATGATTTTCAAGCACCACCACTTAAATAAAGAAACAAAGTATTGTGATAAGATAAAATGCCTTATCGAAACGAAGTATTTCATAATTTTTTTCCCCTTCAGCAGTCACTTATATTTCAGTCACTTTTTTAAACAAGAAAGCAGTATTGTTCATAAAATAGCCATTTGCACACGACATTATGCTGGAAATTTACCATTGATAATTTATCTGTTTCCTATACAGCCACATGTAAAGTCTTTTAGGAATAATTCACTCTTAAACTTTTTAACATTACTAGTGTAACACAGTGTGGCGCACTGTGGGGAGAAATGCAATGAAAGTTACTATGGATTTGATTCTGTTCTTGTAAGTAAATATTTTTTAAATTTTATTTACAAAATATTTTAAAACTAATTTGACAGGGTCTAAAACCACAGCTATTGACGCGCCCTTAAAAATAACATAAATGCATCAATAATGTCTAGCTCTTCGATTCAATTTTTTGTTAATTCTACTCACAGGGAACGCGATATTGTCTGTTTATTCTTTGTATAACTTAACTTACATGTATATTTTAAAATCGTGCGGGAATGGAAAGAGGCGAAATGTTGGTTAAGAATGAAATCTTCGTTGGAAAGAGTTGAAATAGTTGTCACTCGTTTAACTCTCATTTGCAGACTTTCAATTTCTGGCTGGAATAATTGGAATGCATTATTTATTGGTTTCATCAAGAACAAGTTTTAATCATTTGCATATTATGCGTCTGTAAATTATATATGAAACACCTCCAGTTTTCGTGGAATCCTTCACCCAAGTGTACTTACGTTTCGACTGCTCGTTAATTACGGATTGTACCTTTAAGCATTGTACTTTGTGGATACTTTTCAAAAAACATGAACTGCACCAGACAGCCATCGTCTTGTATTAGGCAAGCCCCCCCCCCAAAAGAAAAATCCCAAACTTAATTGCGCATGGTATCATCTCCGGAAAACAGAAAGCTGTTGATTGCATTATGACAAGATAATTTTGAATTTTGTACATGCTAATTTTTTAAACTGAGTTTATCAGTTTTACAGGAAATTGTAATCAGAAAACTGAGATTTCATTGTAAATGATAAAGATAATATTTATGCGTCATGTTCCTGTGTATGCTCTTTCCATATCCTCTGTGGCTTTGTCTCTTTGTTTCAGTTTATTGAACCGAGACTATTGTCCCTAAACTAATGGCTACTTCAGAAAATATTTAAGGGAGGAAAATGGAAACATTTTGTACTTCATTGTATTTATGATAAACCATACAATTTATGAAAGTTTAAATATATCAGTACGCTCTGAAGAAGGCCACAATATGTTGGCCGAAACGACAGCCACCACAACAGATGCGGCTCGGCCCGGATAGCCTAGAAAATGCAAAGTCCGGCCGGAGAAGCATACACAATCATAGTATCTATTAATTTATAAATCATTTTAAAAGAATTATATATACAGTGCTTGATTTCTTAAGTTTTAGGTACCGGAACGCCAAATTAATTATTAATTTAATAGAAACATATATTCATAATAAAAGTGAACGTATCCAAAGGACTTCTTAAGGTTCGTTGAAACGATGTTAAAATACTCTAACAAGCTGTTTTAGGGTATCTATCTAGCCACTACCCTATTGAGTTTTGGAGTCAGGCGAGAGCCCTAAAACTGAGAACAGTGAATGAGGAAAATTAAATATGACTCCGAAATTACACAACGCTTCTCAAGATATCCTTAATGTTCTAAGAGACCGTTACCCTTACTGGTCTCTAACGGTCAGTGAAACGTTACACACGAAGCGCATATTCTTCGACAATACATTTTTAATATATTTCGTCACCCTCTGAAAACCATACGTGTAGATCTATGAAGAGTTGTGTGCATTTGAATAATACTTCTATAAAGAAAATAGTAGTACGAACTCCTTCCGTAAATCTGGAAATATGCCGGCCTATTTCCTCGCATGCCCTTCGGTTGTGTGTGTTTTGGTGGCGATGCCCTCGGCTTCCGCCTTCCGTTTTCTCCAGCGCCAACCCATTCCGAGCCGTGCACCGGAAGAAGCCCGACCGCACATCCTCCGGGGCGCGGGGCTCCGGCGCAGACCGCGAGCGTTCTTTGTCAGCGGCGGAGCGCCGGTGCGTCACCCGAGAGCTTGGGTGCAGCTGTCCTGGAAGCCTTTGCTCCGAGGCGAGCGCGCCTTGCGAGGCGACACGTCACGTTGAACTCCGCCTGCGCCCGCCAGTGGTCCCGGTTCTCTTTCTCTGCTGGTCACCTCGGTTCTGGCGAGGACGCGTGTTGTTGGTGACGACGTTTCATGTGTTGCGTAATGGTTTTCTTTGTTCTTCCCAGCGGATCGGCGAAAAAAAGCACTAAGTTCGAAAACGAAGGAGCTTTAAAAGTTTTGTTTTATTTTACATAGTTTTAAACTGATTATAATTAGGCCCGACGAAAAATTCATAATTCTTTGCAAATCTCGAGAAGAAGACTATTTATCGTATGTTGTAAATAAATTGTCACTTCTTTACGTCAGTCTTGAGGAAACTAATATTGACATTATAGGTTGCTTTAATCTGTCGAGTACGACGTTCAAAGTTTCCTTGATTGCTGTGTTTGATTTTTAGAAAGTCGCGAAATGGATGGCATGGTCACACTAATGAATTGTGTGTGGAATGTTGTTTAGCTCAATAGTCGATACTTGTTATTTGGAGGATAATGTTTCGAGATGGAGTATACCTTTCACCAGTGTTTCTCCAGTTCTTAGTGTTCCATCATAAGATCTCTATAAAATAGATTTGTAACGGTACTCTTCCCGGTGTGTTCTTTGTGTTTTAACCTTGATTATATACTTACTGTTGTATCTTGAAGCTTAGATCAGTAAATTGTCAAAGTTCTTACAGGCCCACAAGTATTTCGAGTGGTTATTGGGAAGAGTTCCCAGGTGGCTTCACTGTTGACGTTTTTACATTACTAATGCAATTCCCGTCATTAAGCGTGAGAAATGTTCCGACATATCATTCTAAATCCTCAGAAACGTGTCCTTCAATAACTTCCTTGACGCACGTGGTATTTGATGAACGTGTTCCCAGATTATTTTGTTTTATAATTATGTAGTAGAAAAGTAAAATAAATAATGAATTGACTTTTACTACGTATTTTACCTCAGTGTCACTTCAAACGGTAATAAAAGCATATACCTACAGATAGGGGAAGCCGAAATGTCAGATCATCAAAATTGCCCGCGCTTCTGTGTCGTTTTTTACGAGAGTAGGTGGAAATGCTCAAAGGACTTTGGGTAGCCAATAACCATGGAGCGTGTGCGATTTTTACCCACTAGAACCAAGCCTCCCTTCTCCCCCATTCTCCCCGCGGAACCACCTACTGGCATTACATCGTGGGGAGTGGAATAGTGACTCAGAGACATGACGTATTCGTTCGATCTTGGCAATAGCCGAGCGGAATCAGTTTTTCTCCTTTCCCTACTTTTTGACTCGAACTGGGGATCCATAGAGCAGAACGGATATGACGACTAAAGCTAGCAGCTTTCTCTTTTCATGGCTAGGCCCTCCAGTGTTCGACATTAACATAGACAACACAGCATTCTCCACCGCTGCTTTCTTGCTGGCATAGTCCAAGTGGTCACGATCTGCCCCTGCTTGTCAGTGTCTCTCTGTCCGTCTGATCCTGCCTCGTTCTCTTGGTGTCTGTCTTTGTCGATTTGGCATTAAAACCCCCCGTTTTTCGCACGATGTGTTAAAAATATCTCATTACACGATTTAATGTTTGAATTATCGCAAGTTGCCCACGTTTTAAAACCACATAACTAACATAAGAGCGGCAAATGACGTTACGAGCGAAGGTTTAAACGTGTCAAGCAAGAAATTTGGTTTGCATTGTCGTTTGCGAAGCAGTAAAAGAAAACATCTTTAAGGTCCGCAGAAAAAGAGCTTGCCCGCAGAATAAGAAAGGAAAAAAGTCTGAGACTTACTTCATCCTTTTGTACATTTCCAAAATTCAGCTAAATCGGAAAACGTCATCTCGGAATTTAGCCTTCACCAAAAATATTTTTTTAAAGTTCAAAATGCAAAAGTAACATTGTCAATGAGATAGAGATAGAAGTGGAGATGGAGTAAAGGGGAAAGTTAATAGTATGGAGTGTGGTGTTTCAGGTTGGGCCTGTGCTTGGGCACCCATCCGCTGAAGGCCCTGTGCGGCTCCCTCGCCGCCTGCCTGGCCGCGTCGTTCGGCCTGCTGCTGTGGCACGAAGAGCTCAACGATGTGGAGCTCTTCATGCCGCGCGACTCGCACGTGCGGCGGGACGCGGCCTGGGTGCAGGCGAACTTCGAGGACGAGATGCGCTTCGAGAGCGTCATCGTGGAAGCGGATAACGTGCTTGACCCGGCGGTTTTGGCAGCTGTGAGTTATCAGGCGTCTCTGCCGGCGCTGAGAGCGAAGGCGGCGCGGCGGGGCGCTCGGCCGGCCAGACAAGCCCTCGCGCCGGCCAAGCGGCCCCACGGGGCTGGCGGGCTGGCTCACGCGCGTGCGCACTTGCGCCCAAGCACACGCACTCTCCCCCCCTCCGCCCCCCCCCGCCACCCCTCCCCCTCCCTCTCCGCCACCCCTCCCCCTCCCTCTCCGCCACCTCTCCCCCTCCCTCTCCGCCACCTCTCCCCCTCCCTCTCCGCCACCTCTCCTCCTCCCCCTCCGCCACCCCTCCCCCTTTGCCTCCCCTCTTCCTCCCCCTTTGCCTCCCCTCTTCCTCCCCCTTTGCCACCCCTCTTCCCCTTTGCCACCCCTCTTCCCCCCTTTGTTTCCCCTCTTCCTCCCCCTTTGCCTCCCCTCTCCCTCCCCTTTGCCTCCCCTCTTCCTCCCCCTTTGCCTCCCTCTTCCTCCCCCTTCTCCCTCTTCTGCTCCTTTGCCTCCGCTCTTGCCTCCCCCTTTGCCTCCCCTCTTCCTTCCCCTTTGCCTTCCCCTTTGCCTCCTTTGCCTCCTTTGCCTCCCCTCTTTTCTCCCCTTTGCCTCCCCTCTTCCTCCCCTTTGCCTCCCACTTCCTCCCCCTTTGCCTCCCACCCTCCCCCTTTGCCTCCCCTCTTCCTCACTTTGCCTCCCTCTTCCTCCCCCTTTGCCTCCCCTCTTCCTCCCCCTTTGCCTCCCCTCTTCCTCCCCTTTGCCTCCCTCTTCCTCCCCCTTTGCCTCTCCCTCTTCCTCCCCCTCTGCCTCCTCTTCCTCCCCCTTTTGCCTCCATTCTTCATCCCCCTTTGCCTCCCCTCTTCCTCCTTGCCTCCCCCTCTTCCCTCCCCCTTTGCCTCCCTCTTCCTCCCCCTTTGCCTCCCCTCTTCCCCCTTTGCCTCCCCTCTTCCTCCCCCTTTGCCTCCCCTCTTTCTCCCCCTTTGCCTCCCCTCTTTCTCCCCCTTTGCCTCCCCTCTTTCTCCCTCTCCCCCTTCCCTCCCCTCCATCCCCTCCCGTGAAACGCTCCACGCAATGGGCATCCGAGACGGGGATAGCCAGAACAGTATAAGGGGGTTTTGCGCAGGTGACTTACAAATTTCTATAATATTGCTTTCACAAAAGGAGTTAATTTTTTTAAAGTGAATGACGTTACCGTTCGGCTTGATCAAAGAATAATTAAATGCCGCCTTGAAAATATGTGCGTGTAATTAAATTTCTAATTCACAATATTTTGTATTGTTTTGCCTTTAAAAACTATAAATACATCTCGATTATACCAAACACTTGTGCATAGTAGTATGTACTACCACTTAAAGCTGTCTAAATTTAGAACGAATAACATTTGCCAACGGCATATACTTTTTTTGCCAAGGAATATAAATAGCTGTTTAGCATGAAACAAAACCTGAAATTAAATTCGAATCTATACACAAAATGTTCACTATTTTTGCCTCGATTATGTGTACGTATATTAGGGTTCGAAGTTAATATTAAATGTACCATCTTCTAAAAATATCTCAACTTTTTAATGCAACTTTTGTAAGAAAACTGGAAAGTTTTATAAGATGAAGTTTAATATTACGATCATTCAAACTTTTAACTCGCAATGATGCTCTATAGTTATGAAGAGATCAAGCAACGCGATGACGTGAAAATTTCACAAAATACTTTCTGAGCCATATTACTTCCAGCAGAACATTGGCAATTCTAAAAAAAGAGTGAATCGAGATTGAAATTAATATTTAAGCGTAAAAATAGTTTTTTGTGGCTATAACGTCACTATTAAGATGTGCATAATTTATTATTATTATTATTATTATTATTATTATTATTATTATTATTATTATTATTATTATTATTATTATTGCGAAAGGAGAGCCTACTGAAATTTATTAAGTAATGCCCATATGTTTTGCTCAATGGCAATGCTAGTGGGGTCTTAGGAAAAAGGGGATGAAAGAAGTATTGGTGTCGGTGAAATGAAATTTTTTATGAGAATCGCTAGTTTTGCACTGATAGATAAGAGATGACATTCAAACAGAATTAAAGATGCCGAATGTATTATAAACAATACCAACTGATATGGAAGAAACATCTAGGATACCAGATACAATAATGACCAAAACAAATTTATTACTTAAGAAAAAAACATCGTTAGAGAGGCCTAAGAAAATATGGGAAAGGTTATGAGGATAATTGTTCTGAGACGGAACGGGTCATTTGTTGCCTGAATTAAACTACAAAACTCGTTGATAGGATAACATAGAGTACTTAAATATACTTGTACAAATGAAGTTCAGTTTAGGTTATATAATTGTTAGAAAATCTGCAAGATTTACGATCCTTGCCTCAGAGACGTGTTCTGTAATCCAAAAGGAATGTGTACACCTGAATCAGTGAAAACACGTTGGTATTTTCGTCCCTAGATTTCGTAAGCCCGCCCACTGCTCGGTGATCTGAGGGGTGCAAGGGGGTGTGCTGTAAGCACTCAGCTGGAACTCGTGCCGCGCGCGGTGCGGTGGCGGCGGCCGCCGCGAAGGTCGTTTCGCTGCTCGGTGCAAGCGCACCGACAGTCTCCCTTCCGGCCCCCCCCCCTCCGTGCACCGCCCCGCCCGCGCCTTCCCCGCCACCCCCGCTGGCCGCGCTTCCCCCTCCCCCGCCTCCACCGCCCCGCAGCGCGGCTCGCCCGCGCTCGCCTGCACTCGTCCGCGTACGCCTGCCCGCGCCGCCCGGTGGCGCCCGCGGGCCGTCGCGCCGGCCTGCGCGCAGGCCGCGGCGGAATGACTGCGATTCGTCGCGCGGCGCGATAAAGCGCATGCGTCGGTTCGCGTTGACGGCGGTCTTTCACGATAGCCCAGATCGCTCGAATTTCGAAAGACGTTTGGTCCCGTTTCCGCAAATAACTATCGGAAGCGGACTGAAAGAAGGAAAACAAAAATACCAATTTCGACATTCCGGTTCGTGGCGGTTGTCCTCCCCGATGAGGGCATTGTTAACTACGATCTGTATACGGTGACGCATGGCGTTTCCTTATGTTTCGTCAGGTCCCCCTGCGCTGGAGAAAGGAGGTGGCGCGTGCGAAGTCCGTCACGCGCTTGGGGGGTTGTTAACTGCACGCCCGTTCACGTTTGTAGTGATGCCGCTCACGAGGGGGGGCGGGGGAGAGAGGAGGGCGGTGGCATCGCGCGTTGCGTATTCTCGTTGGCTCGCCGGCTGGCTAGAGCGCTCGTTCGTGGGCGATTCTTTATGAGCGCGGTAATTAGCTCGACGTAGTTGCCGCTTCCTCTTCTCACGAGTATTTGCTGGCCGGCGGTCGCGGCAGACTCCTCAGGACGGCGTCACCACGGAAGAGATGAAATAGAGGCATGCGCAGCCTAGAACAGGAATGCAGTCATCCACATTTCTGAGCCTCCCCTTTTTTTCATTAAAAGTTTTTATTTATGACATACTTTGCAGATAAATAAATGTCACATAATATAAGGAGAATGAATGTATGACTTAAATATTACAGTTAATAAATTCAGTTGATTTTATTTGAACCGTTTACAGGTTATCAGATAGCTTCGAGAGTCTCTTCCCCAAATGTACAATTCCCCAAATTGTCAGATTAAAAAAGGGGAAAAGCAAGTATTTACCATATTTACGGAAATATGTTTTATTACGTAAGGTTACGCCCCCTTTCAAGATATTCTTGAGGGCCACGGCTCCCCTGGTCCCCACTTCGCGCACGCCTGTGAAATAAAGGCATTCGCTGCAAGGGAAAGTATCCGAAACGAACAGACGCAGGCGATGAACGTTCGTCCGTTCGCTGCTCCCGCCTACTGCTGCCTCCACTTCCTCTTTTATCAACCTTTGTCGTTTTAATCACGCTGACTTCGTTGGGCCCAGCGGCACATTAAGCACCCTCTTGGAATGCAAGATCAAAGAATAAATTTGACTTTCTATTGATCTGCTTCCACGCTGATTTTTGCCTCGTCCTGGTGCCAAAAAGAACGTCGCGTCCAAAGTAACGTTTACGTCTGTTTCTTTTTTCCAATGCGCAAAGCAATTCAAAGAAAATGATGCAGCCTCCGGTCATGTGAGACGAATCTATAGCTTTGCGAGATACACTGGAACTCGAAAAAATCCCAAAACTATATCTAATATTTGCATTTTTTTTTCAGCAAAATCAAAACTATTTCAGTGTTGTCCCGCCTATTCTCATACTGCACATAACGACACTTTCTCGTACTCATTGCGAAACTGCTTCCGACACAGCTGACGCGCGACTTACACTAGAAAGAACGGGTCATCCGCCATTAAATATTTACTAATTACGTTATACGTTATGGAACCGTTATTTCTTGTAGATTTTGAATTGTAAAGAAATGTTATAATATGTAGTAAATTATGTATACAGTATATTGTTTCGTGAGGAATGTTTTTGTTAAAACATTTGTGTTGTATCATACGAAAGTATTTATTTGTTCTTAAACAATATGCGTGCTACTTTTTGGGAAATCATTTTGTGTGCGTTTTGTTGAGCAGCATTTTTGCTGCTGTAGGACACTAGTATTATCGTACATCGAACATATATAGAATGTATTGTAATTTTGTTTTGTAAGGAGTATTTTCCTAAACGTATTTTTGCTGTTTTCGACATTGATATTCAGTGCAAATTTTCATTAATTCTGTTTGTCCTTGAACTGAGAGAGAATATCTTATCACATTGGAAAATAGGTTAGAATTAATTAGTCTCAAACGATTGTGACCACACAGTCCTCTGGTTCTGACTGCAAGTTTGACTATACTTAGTTTTATTGTTCAACTAAAAATACCACAATTGTAATTATTAGAACCCGAATTTTTGTTATTTTTATTTTTATAAAAGATACGACACACATGCATCGAAAACAAAGGTGAATTAAAGAAACTGGCTGTTTGTGCACATTAACTGACTTAGTTTTCGGTAATCGGTGATCTAGAATATCTCTTGAAACTTTGTTTTATTGGGTCAATTTAAAATGGTCAAACTAAGATATTGTTAATTTTAAACAAAATATGTGAATTGAAATATATTTTTTCGATATTATTTTCTAACGCCAGCCACTGCGTATTTCAGAGTGCCATATAAATGTTTTCGCAATGTGGCAGATAATTTAGTACCTATTTCAGATGCAACAGACTTCAACTCAGATTGCGCCTTTGCGTAGAAATAATTTTAATTTTTTCGACTTAAAAACTTTAAAGCAAATCGGCCGATCGAATGGCACAGCGCCACACGTACGTTGAAACTTCTTGTACAGCAAGACGTTTCTGGGATAAACGTTCGTGATCGAGGAACCTTTTAATTAATTTGTACGACCAGGCCTAACATAAATAATTAGGTGTCACTGTAGCTTCTTCGATTTACATTCGACTTAAATAGAATTTAAGTTACACCGTCACAACCCATTTATTCGTTTCTAATAGTGTTTCATAAAGCGATCGATATAATAATTTTCAGAGTGCTGTAACTGTAAGTAAATAATATTTTTCCATTTTTGCAGTCTATAATTTTCTCTTAAAATACGCGAATCGTAGAATATGTGTTATTGAGAAAATCGTGTTGGAAAAAACCGTGAAAACAAATATGATCTGCTGTAGAACCATTAACTAGATTTGCGCGCGCAGGATTGTATTTCATAGCTGGTAAATGTATTTTGATAGATGTACGAAGAATGTAGACTGTACTTTCTGATAATGGCTTTTTCAAATATATTCCGTTCCCTACATTTCGAATTTAGCATTGATCAATACAGATGCGCAAGATGTGTGGAGAAGTTAGTTGGATGACCGAAGAACTTGTGACTGACTGCATATTCGATGGTTCATCAGTAAATAATTTGAAGCTTGTACATGGATTGGATGCGAAGTGTCTGTGAACTAAGCGTTTTTGTGGAAAATTGAAAGCACAAGGCTAATGCTTGAATGTAAACGTGAGCGAATTGAACGAAGAAAAAGGGGTGAAAGGGATCAAAAACAATTCTCATGGACTCCGAATAATGTTTCACTTATGAAATTTTCAATCTGTATGTTTTATGTAAGAACTTTATTGATTGCCTCTTTCGTTTTACTTTGGTCGTTGGAAGAACTCCGATCAATACACTTCATTAGAGACCTACTTTTTTTCCTGTAGAAAAACAATAATATGTTATTGTACTCGCCAGCCTCTTGCCTTCATCAGAAAAATGATTTCGTGGACTCATTTTAAAATTTTTGGAATATATACTTTTCTATCAATTTGCCCAGAGATCTATTATAATGCGTATTAAATTGAAATGAGGAGTCAAAGGTTTCTTAAGATAACCAGAAATTCGGGGAAAATCCAAAAAACATTAAAGCAGTGTCAATTTTGACTCAAAATTGCAAACATTTGATTGTTATTCCGCCCTTACTCATACTGCGCGTTCGGACTGAATTCTTATAGTCATTAGATCATTGCTTATGGCACTGCTGATGACATGCGACAGCATGGCTGGAAGGAAGAAGCCTCCCGTCATTAGATATTTGCTATTTATGTTGCATTATGAAAAACCAACTTTTTTGATATTCTTGGTATGTAAAGAACTCTTTTACAGTATAAATGAACAATAAATTGCATTTGCATTCTTTATTCCCAATATAGGTGTTAAATTGTTTAAAACGTTATGAAATAGAAGATATTTAATATAATTTGAACTTTATTGACTCGGTGTTCATTTTAATGTGTGTCCTAGGAGTCGATTGGTTTGTATGTACGTATCTTTTCAATTTTATTTGTGATCTTAATGTATTATACGATGTGTTTACTTACATTTATATTTCAGGCGAGAATATCACTTATTCATAAAAACAATAAAAGAAGAAATTTTACATTTGAAGGAATTGCCAATGCTTTCTGTAATAAACTTAATTGTGTGTTCAAGTTAGTTATATTGAGGTTCCAGTGGAGGTGTGAAACAATTAAAAGAACCAAATATTCTACTGTAACCTCAATTAAGTGTTCGCTTGCAATGACTTACTTGCAAATTGCTATCGTGTAATACAAAACTATATTGAAACAGGATTTTTTCTATTGTTTTTGCGAAGAATATTCATGTTGTCAGAATGAAAATGGTTCTCCTGTTTTTGATGGAAGAGTAAATCATTTACTTAAGAAAGAGGACAAGAAGCAAAATCGAACCCCAACTGTACGCCATAACCAATCGTATTGGTTCTGAAAGATTAGTAAAAAATTTTTTTTGAGGCAAGAGAATTCTTTTTCAGTTCATTAGTTAAAGAAACGACTTTGTGAACCCTATAAAGTTGCTTGCATATCGAGTTAACCTCAGTTGAAAATAGAGCTCGCAGGTAATTCCAGGAAAATAATCAGACGTTTCTGGAGGAAAGGAAATAGGAGAACCGCATTCTTTACTCACTTCCTCCAAGTAGTGTTAAAACCATCTCCGATAACGACGGTATACGTGGGGCAATAAAACTACGTCAGACGTATTCCAAAATACGGTATTTAATGTAATTTTCTTGTTGACGTTCCTTGCTTATGCAACCTCTTGCACTTGTGTCAGTGTATACTGATAAACGACTGAACAAATACCAAACGAATACATGCTATAATAATAGATTTTCCGAAGCCTTCGATTTAGTTCCGAACGGTAGACTTTTCACGAAACTTTCTGCTACACGCGTGTATCACAGAATTCTTTCTTTGATAAAGGAGTTCCTTATGGACGCTGTCAGAGAGTAAACATTAATGGCAAACTCTCATCAAAATTGGAGGCAACATCGGGTGTCCCGCAGAGAAATATGCTAGGACCTCTCTGGTATGTGACTTATGTAAATGTCATTTGCGAGGGCGTTGAAATTAGTGTACGACTTTTTGCGGACGATTTTATAATCTACATGAATGTTAGGGACGCGAAAGATGTCGAAACCTTGCAAAAGGATCTACATCGCTTAGAAAAATGGGCACGGATGAATAACACGAAGATAAATCCAGCGAAGTTGAAAACTATACTTTTTCTAGGTATCGGTGAAGTGTAAACGTAACTTACAAAATAAGTAATTATTCACGGTTGCGAGTACTTAGGTATGCGCTTTGACTTGAGATCAGATAAATCACACTGTGAAAAAATCGTGGAGAGCCCCACATTCTATAAAGTGAACTTTGAAGAAGACCAATAGCAACATTTAAAACGCTGACATACACTTCCCTTGTTCGCCCTATTTTAGAATATGGAGTATGCTTGGATCCCTTCCGACTAGGCCAAATCCACGAGCCAAACAAAATTCAGGAAAGAGCCGCTAAATTCTCTGGTAACCGATTCTCACACGTAAGTCGGTTTCCCTGCGTGGAAGGAAGTTTGGAACAGCCACTTAAATATGTCTGTTTAAGCAGAAGTGATCACAATTTCAAACTTCGTATACGAACGCAGTAATCTGATGAGGGAAAATTCTCGAAACGAAATCGTTCAATAAACGACAGGATCAGTTTACCTACCATTTGGAACTGGCCGTGGAAGTGTAAGATACAGTTAGAAAAAGTGTAGAGTTAGAAAAACATAGTTTGAAATCTCTACGAAGCTTAAATAAAAACGTGCATTTGCATGGCAATCCTGTCTCTCTTCATAACACTGCCATCGTCGTGTAAAATTTAGGAATTGATCCCTTTTGTGGAAGATCTTTTAAATGAAGAATATATTTTTTCCTGGAGGTTTTCTTCAATTCTCACAACAGAAATCTAGCTCCACATTATTCTTTGTAATATTCTTTTTGAATATATTGGAAATTTAATATTATTAAAAAAAGGCGCAACATTTATTCTGCATGTTGCATGGTGCTAGTGACTTGCACCTCCAAAATTATAACGTAATCGGCCCACCTGAAATTCTTTGAATTCTTTTTAGAATTGTTTTTTTATTATTATTATTATTGTTATTATTATTTTCGTTGTTTCAAACTTAAAACATTTTTTTATAATTTATTCAAGTTGCTTTCTGAATAGGAGGACATTAGATTCTTGACTGCAAGCCGTTAGGAAAAAGAAAAGTAGGTTAATGTATTTCACTTTCAAGGCTACAATTTATTACATAATTTGCCATCTTTTGGGACTTAGTGATACTGATCAGATTGGTACAAGTGCTACAATATGGGGAACATGCCAGTGGACAAGCGTGGAAAATTTCGTATTATGAAATTACGAATTTGGCAATTGCTCCTAATCATAGGCAACCTCTTATGTGCAGGTGTTCGAACGGTCACGTTCAGACGCAAACAAGGAAATTTAATGCAGCTGCCGAACACCTATGTGAACGAGGTTGTCTCACAATCAGGGGCACCTATTGTTGTATGTGTAATTATTTTATGTGAAATGTCACACATCATGAGCAAAAAGTGATTATTTTCGTCCTCTCTACAGGACCTGGACGTTTGATATTTATTCTGAGTCACTCTCTATAATTCGTCCCTCTATATATTATTCGCCAGGGAAGGATTATGTTTTTGTATTATAAGAAACTAGCTACAGAAAACCCCATTACTGGTACCAGGTAAATTACCCCCTCCCACACACACCTCCGCGCCAAACAGATTTAACACGAAAGAAACTGGAATAGGAGCTGAAGATGTAGTTTGGAGAGCAGACGCGCATGAAACCCTCAAGACGCGTTACACTAGCACACACTGCCATCGTGCACAACTCGGAAACGATTTGTCCCGGGCCCTTGAAACTAGAATGTTGTGCTCCTACGGACACGGTAAGTTTCTTATGCCACTGTCTACAGAACAAGACAATTCTGAACGGTGTTACATTTTTGAGGCTATGTACTAAGGGCATCGTACCATTGGTAGTCAGAAACCGGGTAAAATGCATTGGAACCTAAGAAGAGTCATATGGGGAAACATGCAAAGCCATGTGCGGCAAATTTCCAGGGAAACGCTGGAGGAAAATGTGGGCCGAATTATCTTGAACATCTATAACATCTTTTCAACAAAATAATGCCATTTTGAACCTTCTAATACATTTTTCGAGATTTAGCTTTTCTTGGTACTCCCATTCAGTAGCATGGTCGGAAACGAGCAAAAACTCTAAATCTAAGTACAATGAAACTGAAGAAATAGCCATAAGTAATCTTACACGTTACGATTAAATTGGCAAACATTCTGCGAAATTCAATCTCAACGCTTAGCAATATTAGAATCTTAACAATATTAGAATGTCTACTCTTGTACAGTACGCGTACAGTACAGTGTCTGTTATAGAGTGTTGCAGTTCACTGGATGGCCGTTCAAAGTTGGGTTCCAGCATGTTTTTCTAAACGAATTTTAAAATATGATTTACAAAGTGAAGTGCGAAAGGTTCACCAATTAGTGGATTGTAATAGGTAAATGATACTGAATAATGTTCAAAGAAAAGGATGTTTGATAGCCTTTCATTGTTAATATATGCGAGTTTTATTTCTTAGTGTACTGGTTTCTTTTTATTTTTGGTAATTACATATTCAAGTTTCTTATACATGTATATAAAGCTACACATCCTGCTGTACTAAGACTTTAAATTACGGTACAAATTTTCGACTAGCCAGTCAATTTCAAATCATATTCGTCAGTCACCACTGCCGGTACTCACTGAAAAATAAACAATGCATGTATGTTACTTCTTTAATCCGTCATTAGAAACAAGCTTCGCCGTTGCAAGAAATCGTTCATAAAATGACATTTTGTGGCATGCATTTTCGTGTCCGCCTCCCCATTGTGCCTTTGCCACTCCTTGCGTCGACTAACAGTCGAAAATCTCATGCTCTAACATAATTTTGTTTAGTAATGTATTGTTTATTATTATTATTATTATTATTATTATTATTATTATTATTATTATTATTATTATTATTATTATATAATG
The DNA here is from genome assembly GCA_011170035.1 of Teleogryllus occipitalis. NCBI lineage: Eukaryota > Metazoa > Arthropoda > Insecta > Orthoptera > Gryllidae > Teleogryllus > Teleogryllus occipitalis. Next base: position 258,959 of record BLKR01001400.1, read on the forward strand.
GCATGTTTACATGTAAGCAACCACTTGAAGAGATATTTGTGCGAATTTCTCAATCTAATTGATGTCCCAGTTACGAATCTTTGGCGCATCTTAATCGGATATGCACGATGGCACAGGGGGTTGTTTGATTACTTGTACGTAGCCGATAGATAACCAAATCGCGACAGAATAAGCATGAGCAGTATGAGAGGGGGAGAGCCAGACGAGTCAGGTGTGATACTTCTACTGGATATGGTATCATTTTCGGCGGCTGAATGCAAACACACAGTGTCAATTTACATCAGAAGCTGAATCTTATTAACTTCGTGAAACGAATTCCAAGAAAAGAAAAAAAATATGACGGCTGTTGGGAAATCTGGCGTCAGTATTCCCTCCAGCGGTTTATTAAGCTTCGAATTTCTTAAGAAAGCAAATACAATTCCATCACACAGCTCATCGAGTGGCGTCTTGGTTCGAATTTCAATCAAGACAACGGATATAAAAAAAAATGTAAGTTACGAGACGCTGTTCTTTCTTTTGATTACTACGAGGCTTCGTGGTTTAGATTTCGCGAAAATCTCCCTTCAAGCTGTTGATTACACGTGCCAATACCTGCACAAACTATATCGCAATAATAATAATAATATAATAATATAATAAAATAATAATATAATAATAATAATAATATAATAATAATAATAATATAATATAATAATAATATAATATAATAATAATATAATAATAATAATAATAATAACAATAATAACAATAATAATGGGTTGAGCCTATTGGCCCGTTCCGTCTTAAAGATTATCCTTCCATCGCTGTATAGGTCTGTCCCTACTCCTCTCGTTCGGGTTGTAATAATGAAGGATTTTTGGCATTCGGTCTTCCGGCCTTGTCATTAAATGATTAGCCAATTCTTTCTTAGTGTGTATATTTTTTCAGTTAGGTTGAAGATCTTCAATTCGTCTCTGATGTCAGAGTTCCTTTTATGGTCCAGTATTTAATAGCTCGCCAAAGGTCTAAGAAAAACCTGACTGACCTGAATAAATTGTCCTACAGGTGTGGAGGCAGTGAGGTGGCAGCCCCACCACCAACATGCCCTGCGTGGCGTACGTAACGCAGCCAGGGGAAATGTAAATTACTGATACTCTTAAAGAAAATAGCCGAACTAATAATAATAATAATAATAATAATAATAATAATAATAATAATAATAATAATAGACAAACCGCTGTATGGGCAATATGTAAAAAGAATGGACAAGGTGCATATCAATAAAGTTCAATCACTTATGTGGCATAAAAGAAGAAGATGAAGCCGAAATCGGAAGCAGTTGTAATAGCTGCCCAAGGTCAGACATTGAGAATACATCATGATAAAGCGGTTCTCAAAATATTTAAAGATAAATGCTGCATTTGCCAAGAACAAGTAGAAATCATATTGTCTCAGCATGTCTAATTCTAGCAAAGACGGAAAACTTGAAAAGACACGATAGAGTGTGTATTTACCACCACTGGCAGGTCTATAACGCCTTAGAAGATTCAAACGCTCCAACAACTACAAGTGGACGAACACTCGCCAAAACCGGTGACGTCTTTGGAACTCTGTACAATATTGTACATCAAATTCAAACTGATCTCACAATAGCGGCAAACAAACCGGATATTATTATCCTGGATTTGGAGAAAAAAGGTCTACTTGTATCTACAAGTAGATACAAGATGATTAACCGAAATACAATAAATAACGTCCTCACTATGTATACTGGTTTATCAGTTTCTTTGCTCTGTAGAACTTCTCCATAGTAGGCCATAAGGCCTGTTCCATTCCTAGGATATAAAAAAATTTCGTGCCATCGTCGCCTCGGTCTTTCGGAATATTGCTCTGCCGTGCGATCAAAACGTCGTAGCTAACCAAGGAGGCAGAGAAATGTCTTAAATACAATAGATTATATATTCAACTGATTCATAACATGTTTAGTCGTGATTTAGAGTAATAATAATTATATAATATAATAATAATAATAATAATAATAATAATAATAATAATAATAATAATAATAATAATAATAATAAATTGGCATTTTGCGGCGTCCGAATCTGTCCGACTCGCCCGACTAGCTAACCGTGTCCCCACATGCCTGGCGGATACGAGAGACATGTGACGGACATGACGTATTCCGTTCACTGTAACTAGCTAACTCCGCCTGCCTGAACTTTTCACACTGCTACACTGTCAGAAATTTCTGCATTACTTTTAAAGTAAAAGTACTTGTAAATAGCATGTACCACATTAAATTTACTGCACGTGTGTACATTAAATTTACTGCACTTGTACATGCCCATTAAATTTAATTTAAACGTATTTTAAAATGCTCCACGTTTTCCTCTTGGTCGCGCCACTTCACAGAATTAACCGCCGTGCTACAAGGCTTTTTGCAACCACTTCCTCCGTTACTCTTCGTCGAACTTGCTGAAGGCTTTGAATGTCAGCGTTCAATAAGAGGCTGACTATTTCGTGCATTCGGATCTGATATTCCGTGCGCGAAACTTTCGGGGCGGAAATTAAACTATTGTGTAGACAGCGATGAACATTCAATCAAATTCTGAAACGTACTCTCCAAGTTTGTGCTCGATGTACTTTGCAAATATTTGACATGGCTACATAAAAAGGACCTGTTGAACTTGTTTTCTTGTGGCTAGCGTGCTCGCTTTCCATGGAGATGCTTACGGGTTTCAGTTCCCGGAAAAGACAAAGTAATAGTAGCTTTCAGAGGATGTCTCGGTCCATATGGCTGTAAGCACTTCTCACTGCTGCTCACTAACGCAGCAGTAATCTGGGCAAGCTTCAAAAGTCGATTCCTCCCTAGTACTTAACGGGTTTCTGCTTGGAGAAATCCTCGTAGGATCAGATATCAACCGCGCTTGTAATCTATGCTCTTCGATGATTAAACGAAATACAATAAATAACGTCCTCACTATGTATACTGGTTTATCAGTTTCTTTGCTCTGTAGAACTTCTCCTTCTTAGTAGGCCATAAGGCCTGTTCCATTCCTAGGATATAAAAAAATTTCGTGCCATCGTCGCCTCGATCTTTCGGAATATCTTCTTCTTACGGGTCTAGTAACTCTATTCCACATGTTGTTCTAAAGTTATTTCTTTCTCTATCCAAAAACGTTTTGTTTAAAATTTTTCCTCCACCCACGCATTTGTCACTTCTAGCAGACGTTGCATGCTTTTTGTTTCACCTCTTGTCTCTGCTGCATGTTGTTAAAATCGGTCTAACTACTGGTTTATATATTCTTATTTTTGAGTCTTGTCTCAAATATTTGTTGTACCGCACTGAGTAATGTAAGCAGCTGGAAATTGTGTTGCCTTTCATGACTTGTTCTTTTACCTCATCTGTCATGAGCTTGTGATCACTGTCTCCAAATATTTTGTTTCTAACACTTGCTCTATTGGTTGATCATTCACCATGACCTTACATCGAATAGGATCTTTCGCTATTGTCATTCTTTTGTTTTTTTGGATAGAGATCGTCAAATTATAGTTTCTGCAGATTTTATTAAATTCATGGTAAATCCGTTGTCGGTCGTTCTGAAGAACTGCAAGAGAATATTCTTTACTTGCTGAAGGAACCTGCTTATTCTTGTTAGGGTATGGCCAGAGTGGAACACTGTTCGTTCGAAAAAACGCTCGGATACGATCTGCCGACTGGTTCTACGGAACAGTAGTGGTCACACTCCATTTAACCACCAGACATTTGTCTACAAATCATATCACATGGACATCATGTAATGCTATCGAAAAGATTAAAATAACTTGCTGAGAGCTATGCTTAATATACTTGATATAACATGAGAAATAAATTTCTAAAAGAATCTTTACATTTCTGTTGCATGCATTAGCAAGGTTCAGATCATGTTAGGGAGAAACTATCAACTATTTCATCAAATTTTTGTGAAATTTCTTGCAATGACTTTTTACTGTCAATATTGGGGTATTTTGAATCCCAGGGCTTCTCATTCATAAACATAATAAATAGGTTTCTTGTCGCCCATGTTGACGCTCGATTCGACCGAATGAAGTTCATTTGATACCGTTCTGCCGACATACAGTTTATTTATTTATTTATTTATTTATTTATTTATTAAAAAACAGTCAAAAACTGTGTGTGATGTATGGGGGAGAAAATCATCTGCGCACGCTTTCTTGAGTTTCAGAATCCCTTCCCAACAATTTAACTATTAGTAGTTGAAAGATTAATAATTATAATAATAATAATAATAATAATAATAATAATAATAATAATAATAAATTTAAAAACGCGAGAGATTAAAATTTCAAAAACTAGATATTTTCGTTGCCAAATTATAGAAAACTTATTTTTAACGGTAAAGAAACGAACAGACTTGATTTTTCTGTATTGTTAACAAAATAGAAACTCACCCTAAGCTCGGCCGTGTTCTCCAGAACGTGTCGGAAACAGTGTGACCTTGTCCCCGTGAATGATTGGAATATTTGGTCGTAAACGTCCTCATTCGCCCGAAATAGTTCGGCGAACACGAATCCACTTTGTCCGTACGTTACTTAGAAATATATAGAGAAGCAGTAACACTGTTTTTATGCAATGAGTCTGAGTAATAAAGTATTTGTAATTTCCTGCGTAACGTCTCGTATTGATTCCTTGTACACACATCTGTATTTGTTAACAATGTGTTATTCTTTACCGAACCATAACTTGCGAAGGTATATACTAGAAATAACTTGTACGTTTCCCAGTGGGATATATGTAACGAAGTTATTAATAGCTATCTGATCCGAGGAGCAGACCGCGAGGGCCAATTTAAGCGTGGACATGACGCCGGGACCAGGGCATGAACTCTGTCGGACGTGCCAGACAGGAAGGAATGCTCCGCTTTCGGTCCTAATGCCACTTGGTGGCGCTGGTGCGTGGTCGCCTCTGCGAACGAGCCCGAGGCGCCGCCGGGTCGCTGGCGGGCCCGGTCACGCCCGCCCTCCGAACCCGGCGATTCAGAGCGCCTGTGATCGCTGCTAGCGTGGACAATAGAAAGTTGGAGCTCGTTGACTTCATTGACTTCTGCATTCATGAGTCATCTGCGTGGCGGACGCCGCTTGTGGCCGGCCGCGGCGAAGGCGTCCAGAAGCGAGCACGCCTCAACGAGATAAATTTCTAGGGCGGCGTGCTCGGTGCCGATTGCGTGCCGCGTCCGGGGCTCCGCGCGAGCGAGCGGGCGGCGCGGCTGCGTGACCGAGTGCGGTCGGCCACGTTAGACATGTGTATTCCCAAATCGATGCTCGCGCATTCGAGTGGCGTCGTGTCCTTGTCGCGCACACCGCGAAGGTAACATCCTTCGCTTTCCACTGATCTGTCGTAATCATAGTGTGAAGCGAATTGTGTATGCGTTGGGCCTATTGCACACTTGGAAGCGGAGTCGGCGACTGTCTACCGCCTTTCTGTAGACTTCGATATAAACTAGAGGCAGTGCCGGCACTAGGCATGGGCAGTGTGGGCGATCGCCCGGGGCCCTGCAAAATCAAGAGGCTCGATGATGGGACTGATAAGAAAAAATATAAAATAATTGAAAACCAAATTAGAACTCTAGAAAATCGTTGTCGTAATTTTATAAGTCGTGGTACAGGAGTCTGATATTTCACCACATTTTAAATTGATTTGTTTTCTTAAATGTGTTTGTAGTTGTAACTTACAAGGTAGGCCTGTACGAAATGAATCAAATGACGCTAACATTAAAATAGGTTCATCTGAAATTTATATTTGTTTCATGTATTTAACAAATGGTTAGCCGGAAGAACGGGCCTGATGGCCCGAGTCTCGCCTCATAAATAGTCAATAATAATAATAATAATAATAATAATAATAATAATAATAATAATCATAATAATAATAATAATAATAATAATAATAAAAATATAATAATAAGGTTATTAAACACTAACTAAACACAACAAATTTTTAGCGTTTATAGATCACCATGGAAATTATATATTTTTCGATGACAACTTTTACTTAAAACTATTGTATAAAATATATTTCCAAAACCTTTTCCTAATATAAACATAATTTTTGTTAGTTGTTGAAATAAAATAACTCAGTTTCTTCATACAACTTACACATTTTACATTTTTCGCGGGGGGGGGGAGGGCTATGTTTCAGCATTGCTCCGAGCCAGAAATATGATTTGTAGTTTCATATAATAACCCTGAAGATCCTGCCTCAGCTACATTCAAGCAATCACAAACCATGTCATTGGCATCCCTCTACGTCTCTGAAGGAAATATTTTTCCCTCCAGTTCTTCCTCTTTTATCCACATTTTCTTTTTGTATTCTTGAAAAAAAGTCTGTTTTCCTTCATCAATAAATAAAACGTCATCTCAGAATTCTTTTGAAGTCTTATCAAGTCATATTCTACAATTTTGTGTCTTTGATTAATGAACGATGTTTGCCTACCATTTGTACAATCATGTTCATGACTACACAAAAACTTTTAATAGTTGAAGACGTGATATTAAGTTTTAAATCGCTTTTTATCCAACCCAAATTTTTGCTGCATTTCTTATGGAGTTGTGTGTCAACTTTCTGAAATCTAGGTTTCCTCCTCTAATTGTTTAATTAGAAGAACCTCTCCCATCTAAATTTTTCGGCAATATTCGTTCTCTAAATCTGTCAACGGTGAATATTTGTCTTCTACCGTTTTAGGTATTTGAGTGAGCGACAAACAAGAATTATGAGCCCTCCTCTGTTCATCAGTGGTTGCCTTCATTTTATGGCTGATTTGATGGATTATTTATTATTCCGTGGCCATAATAAGCGAAAGAAAGATAAAATGCTATTCAAACGTTGACCAGACTTTTAGATTGCATTACTGATATTATAAATACAAGCATTAATATTAAGAAAAAATACAAGAAGGCATTTGTGTGAATGCTTGATGTGCATCTAGTAGAAGCACTCTTGAGTGACTTATCTCTTTGTGACCTTTTTCACATTTGTCTTGAGAATATTATAAAAAACATTCTGGTCTTCTGGTTGATTGTTTTAAATCGGTTTGTTGTAGATTATAGCCCATTAAACGTGTATAATTTTAAATATTGAGGTACACGAATACTTTTACGGGGATTGTATTTAATCCAGACCAGGCGAAGCTCGTAATCCCATCGACGCTTGGTCCGATTTAAAGGGAGCCAGGCAGCATGTAGATTGCGCAGACGATACAGCCCATAGATCCTTACATCGTGGACACTCGTCTTATTTACACACTAACAAGGTACCGGGAAGGGAAAGGAATAAGGGAAAGATTCGGGGTTCAAAGTCCGTACAATTGCTTGGGAATGCTTAACATGCGACAACACACTTAAGACATCCATGCTTTACTTGCGATTCTAACCTTCTATGTGTAACGCGTACTTAAGCTCAAAGCCCCAAGACTCAAGTCCTAAGTCCCTGCGCCACCCAGGCCGAACAGGAAATAAAGAAAGAGCGATGAAATGCGATACATGAGGATTGGGAGAGCCCCACCATGCCACAACACACAAGCAAACGTTTACATTTATTTGAAGGAAAATCAGTGGTGTGACAACGTTTCGAAGGTTGGTATCCCTTCATCATCAGGCCTTTATACTTCATAAACTACAACAACAGGGAAATACAACCATATACAATACATTACTATAAAAACAAGGCAGATAACGTAGACAGGAATGATCGTCTTTTACATTATAATCAAGAGTTCAAATTTTACATAATTTATAAATTCATGTTGTCTTAATTCGATGAAAGAAAGAATAAAACGTATCAAAATAATTCTTGATAACATTGTGAAAGGTGGTGGTATAAATTCCCTATAAAAATTAAAAACCTTATTACAATAAAAATTGACTTCTTTATACAATGTGATATTAAACAAAACTAAGTTGAAGGTAAGCATACTCATATTTTACTCAACTAACAAAGTTAATAGCAGACAGCCATTAGGTCAAGTTTGTGAAATTTTTAAACATTTGTACCAAAGTTTATGAATAGTAATATGAAATTAGTATTGCACACGTTCGTGACCAAATCACTGAAATGAAAAAGAAAAAAAAAAGAAAGAAAAAAACTGTCTTGTTGCTCATATACTGTTCGCTCACACTCTGTTCAAATATGTAAACACTTAAACACTTGTTAACCCACTGGAACAGATTCTCTCATTCAAATGACAAAACAAAAGCAATGCGGAATATAATAAAAAATACGACCAAATCAACTAGAAACCTTGTAGAGATTGTTGTTTTAAAATTTAACGATATAAATGTGAACGATCCGGCAACAGTTGCTAGACTCTTTAACCAATCTTTTTCGAGAATTTCTGCCGATCTCACTAAGGGTCTTCAGCCACAAAATTCAATAACAGACATTTCCCCAAAAATTTTAGACACGAAGTTCGTTTCCGAAACTTCTTCCTATGAAATTCTCAAAATAATCGGTAAACTAAAAAATAAATATTCGTCCGGTTTAGATGAATTCATGGATTCTTTGTCAGAGACCTGTGCGTTTGCCATTATACACCAGTTAATTCACATATTTAATGCATCCTTATGCACCGGAACGTTTCCAGATATTTTCAAAACAGCTAAAATTAAGTCGCTCTTCAAAAAAGGCAACAAAATTATCGGCCCATTTCTCTATCAGTTTTTTTCAAAAATATTAGAGAGACTTTTGGAATTGAAACTTTCTCAGTAAACACGACGCGCTTTCAGATTGCCAACATGGATTTAGGAAATGAAAATCAACGGAAACAGCCATAATTTCTTTTCTTAAAGATGTCTCCTCATCATTGGATCAAAACGAAGCACCTGTTGGATTATTTTTAGATCTCTCAAAAGCTTTGGACATCATTGATCATGACATTTTATTTTCAAAATTACCTTCATATGGAATCCGTGGTACTGCTCGAGATTGGTTATGTTCGTACCTTAAACAACGATCTCAGAGACTGGAAATATCTTACTGGAATGATGGAACATTATGTACGCACCTTTCCGACTCTTTGCCCATTGCACGTGGAGTTCCTCAAGGATGGATTCCTCAAGCCCTATTCTGTTCCTACTTTACGTAAATGATATGCCCTCGACGATTCGAAACGAGAAAACAGTTCTCTTCGCGGATGATACGAACATCCTTTGCAATAAAGAAACCGTAAATAGTACAATAACAGATGTTTCAAATTGGTTCTGAAATAACAAATTAATAGTAAATGAAAAGAAAACTGTTTTAATGCAGTTTTCCATTTCAAATAAACCATTCTGTTCTCCATTGAAAATGAACGGTGTATCATTGACTGATGTTAAGGCAACAAAATTTTTAGGTATCTCAATTCAGTCAAACCTTAAATGGAACGTCCATTTAAATGAATTGAACACAAAGTTAAGTTCATTATGCTACGCGTTCAGAATTCTTGCTAATTCATACTACTCGTTGTTTATATTTCGCGAATGTTCATTCCTGCTTGAGATATGGCATAATATTCTGAGGAAATAAATCTTATAGCTCCCAGACTTTTAGATTACAAAAAAAGGATTGTACGAATAATAACCAAATCGCACCCACGTGATTCTTGTAAGACTCTCTTTATTAATCTAGGAATTTTACCATTACCTTTTTTCGTGATTTACGAATCAGTGGTTTTTGTCAAAAGTTAAAATTGTCAAAAATTTTACTATTGCATTCGATAGAAAAGTTTAAAGCCCTAGTGAAATCGTTTCTGCTGCATAACTGTTTCTATACAATTAGAGACTATACTGAGCATCACAAGGAAAGTAACATTAATGTATTATTTACCATTGGACTATATAATTCTAAACAATATGTAACAAGTATTGTATCGCAGCTTCTGGGTCACTGACCCCCATCTCGAGCAGGTTTTTCGTCCAGTTTCCCAGATCCATTGAGCAGATGCTGAGATGGCCCCTTGTTTTGCTTCTGGACATAAATGTAACTTCATTATCTGTGCACGTCTTCTAGAATTGAGTGGGAAATATTGTTATTCAAATTATCGTTTCCATGTTATTGCAGCAGGAAGTATTATTCCTTGACAAAGGACATTATGGATAAGAGCCCAAAATTTATTGCTTATTTATCCTTGAAAATAGATTTTATTGTATGGGAAGATTTTTTTTTCATTCAAAATTCAAGTAGTATTTGACAGTGTAGGGATCACATAATTTTGAAAATGTGCACAGAATTCACTTCTCCCCATTGCACGTCATACAGTTTTAAATGTTTTTTGACGTAAAGTAAATACATAAAATAAATAAATTCAAAAATCCTTCCGAATTGACTCATAATATGCTAACATTTGAATTTTGAAACCCTTTTGTGTCTCCGTTTCTTCTTCATCTCTTTTCATATCCGTTCTTCTTTATCGAACTAACAAAGTCATCCCTTGGATATTCTGCCACCTGGCTAGAAGAATGGAGTTGATTCCAATATTCATTAACACACGAGGGCATACTTATTTTTCCACAACTGTTGATTAAAAACCCTGCTTTTATAAAACAATTTTTAATTGTTTCTCTTACATCATTTTGCCTATCCTTTGCCAGCTCCGAGACACACTTCTGAAGTTAATGATACTGAGAATAGATTGGCTGTTTTCGAGCGCGATTTGTAGTATGTACTGTACATTTTTATTTCATAGAAGGAAATAAAGTTAGAAAACGAGTTCGCTATCCAGAAAAATTTTTCGATGTTTGCAGAAGTTTTTAAACCGAATTTTCAAGGGACATGAAAAATTCGATTTGGAGACAACTTCTACGTTCGATATACCGAGTTCAGACTGTACTTTCTCGTGTTATGTTGCTATTATGTAATATTATATTATTTATAATTGTGTCCTAATATTTCAATGATCTCTTCAAAAACTTTTCACAAAACCGAGAACGAGGCAAACTTCAATATTTGAAAATTCAAACGTTTTAATGAAATTAGCACTGATGCCAATTAAATTCAGGGTATTATGTTCTGTCCAAAAGTTGAAAGAAAAAAAAAATATTTTTGCCCGGGTTGGGAAACGATCTCGAGCGCTTAGGGGCCGTCCATAAATTTCGGAACGCAAATCTGGTGTATTTTCAATGTCCCCTCACCCTTTTGTAACGCACTCGTAACGCGCGCTTGAACCCCACGTAAAAAATTACGAGAGTCTACAGCACCAATAAATGGTTTCTAGAATATTCTTCATTTCAGTTTTGAATAATTTCTTCGTAACCTTACAAATTTTTAAAAAATGTTGGAAAAAATTTATCCTAACAATTTACAATTAATAACTTTATTTATGTTTCTAAAACAAATTAATTAGTTAATATTTTAATGTTTTAGTACAGGACTCGAAAAAGGAGTTACTTTTTTAAATTTTGAAAAAATTAATAAAATAAATATCAATGTTACGTATCACGTAACTAATCGCCCCCTACCTCTATGTAACGCTGTGTAACGCTGCCTCAGCCCCCCCTCCCACACTCCTTAGCATTTCGTAATTTATTTTCGACCCCTTAGGTTTGCGAAGGCAGATCCCTCTTCCCGGGTCCGGCCAAATCGATATGGAACAACGAAAATAATCGGATTTACAAGCTTTAGCTTTAATTCTTCCATTTCTTGAAAATTATTTATTTTGAGAAATTCTTTAATAAATGGTTGTTTTTTGTTGTTTTTTTTTTCAAAATATTACTCCCTGATGGAGAAATAATTTTCGACAATAATCTCACTGCACGATTCTGTATTTCACCGTTTCGTAATGTCATAAATAATGTGAACTTGCACGCTTTCCTGTTGATCTGCAAATAGCCGTGTGAAGGCTTCGAGCTCATGGCACAGTTGTTAGTACACTGCGTGATGTCCCAGTCATTCTGAAAATATTTCGCTGCGCAGTATTTCTTTGTGAAATTCTTAAGAACAATGAATTTCGCTGTTGTCTCTTCGCTTTAATCCTGTATCAAGGGTACTTCTTTTTTCTCTTTAAAATGCGTGCGCGATAACGGTGCAGAAAAGCTTCTTAGAGTTTCGAGGCGATATTGCTGCAGTATCTTGAATATTGAATGTAATTAAAATAAAAATGTATATTCCTAAGACATTATGAGATCTTTTTCGAATTTGTGGGAGTTGTGCAGCCGTGTAACCTAAGCACGAGCCGCCACTCCATGCAGTACTTTACTACGCATATTGGGAGACCAATTGTGAGATTAGAACTTGTCGCGGCTGGGGCAGGGCCGAGCGGGTAGGACATACGTGGATGGGGTATCCCTGCAAGCAGACGTGTAGGATGGCGTGGAATCTTGCCTGAGCAAGGGAAGAACATCATCTCCCTTTATAAAAAAAAATCAAGTGATGCTAAAACAGCACGTACTTTCTCGCCCGTATTTCAACGCTAAATTACAGGAAAAGTACTTGTAGTTTCGAGAAATTGTACATGTCCTTATTTCAAAATCTATCTTTACGGAGGTTTCATTAAAGAAAAAATCTCTATCTTCAATATTTTAGTTGTAGGAAACTCCTAAAAAATTTTGAACTTTTGTAATTTTCGAAAAATCAGCGTTTTTAACGAACATGAGACCTGTACCATTCTCTTAAACATCCTTCACACTATCTAACAACAAAATTTAATCAAAATCGATGGAGCCACATTTTCTGAAAATTTGGAAAATATCCCAGAGGATTAATGTAAAGTACCTCCCACATTAAAATATCGTTTTCCAATTCAAGGGGCCGCGATATCAGCCAGATTGATTGGGGAATATCAAATTTGGAAAAAATCGGCGAAACGGCTTAGCCACTAGCGTTGTTCAGACGGACGGACAGACAGAGACGTTTTGCCGTCTTTCGATTTTTCGGTATCAAGGACCCGCAAAACACGGATTCTGGCTACACCACGTGTTAGAGGATTTTTTTTACCTTAATTTAGCAACTGGACTTATCTACTTTTTCGTTACCAGGGCCCTGTAATGAGTTTTTCTGCCGAAGATTCGCAGTTTTCCCGCCCTGCATTTCATAAATTTCTCTCTACTTCGTAGCGAGAAAGTAAGAAGCACGAAACTTACGGAACTAATGACCATAGCTGTTGACGCGTCCGAATTCGAAGTCGAAATAAACGAAATAATCAATCAAGCAATCAATCAACAAAGGATTACTACTATTTAGTATTCACCCACAGAATTGACTTAGGCATTTAACTGACCCGAACTCCGTCCCTGCGAATTTAATGGTTGTGGGCCTGACTGTAAGTGGAATGTGTCAAACCCGCATATTTCACGAATAGCAATTTACCTATACTCCAGAATCTTATTGGCGTTAAAGAATATTAGAGAACGAAATAACAAGACCATATATGTCTCCAACGAAGGACCTATAACAATTTAGAGCATTATCTAGGAATTTGCAACGAATTTCCGAACATAACAGGAATACCTTAATAAAATTAAACATTTAAAACCGGGTTGACTTTCCGTATTATTATTATTATTATTATTATTATTATTATTATTATT
>BLKR01001400.1:277500-295635 GCA_011170035.1 Teleogryllus occipitalis
TGCAGTTTATTGCCGGTCGATATTTCACAATCGCAAGAGAATATGCAGCGGAGGTGCGCTTAATACTTGAGAGTATGGCGCATTGCCTAGAGCTTCTGTTCAGGGGCGCATGAGTCAGCATAAACGCGTAAGATCATATATAATATATCTGTATGATTTAGATAAAACATTGCCCTTTACCATATGTGTGTGTGTGAGAGAGAGTACATTTCTTAATGAATTTAGCAATGAGTATATTTCTTGGCGGGGAAGACGATCCATTACTTTCATCGCTCTTATACGCATGTAACGTTTTCCAACAAGCTAGTTGAATAATTTTGTCCCGGTTGTTTGTTCATAAAGAACTCTGTATATCCGAAGTAAACAAAATTTGATGTGCTTACGTTAAGCATGAATGGTTTGTTCGGAACAGTTTAATTAGCTTGCGTGCGTTTTTTGAGTTAATTTTACGAGTGCGAAGGTCTTCCATACGCATCACGACTAATTCTAAAGATTAGGCAGATTTTCAGTGGTTAGGTTGCACAGTTGTACAACACTAAAGTAATAGAAAAAATTATAATATATTAGGAATTGTCCATTTAATGACATTCAATATTCGAGATATTGCAGCAATATCGATGAATAAGAAATCATCCTGAAATGAAAGAGCACCCATCCAGCACCCTCTCGGCATCTCGTAAACTCTTAGCGCAGATGAAGTTTATTTTGACAAAAAAGTTATTTTTTTGTTTTCTTCTGAAAAATCTCTAATCTTGTCTCTTCAAGAATATATAAACTTCTTAAATTGTATTCTCCAGTAAACAAAACGTCAGCTTGCTATGTCTACTCAAAGCCAAAAGTTACAATAATATTGTTTAAGGTCTTCATTTTATGACTTTAAAGTAGATATATATGCAGGAATCCTAAAATAACATTCCAATTTGTTTAGGAAAATAACATTTTGAGTTACACGAGCTTTTACAGTTTCACTTGTGGCACAATATCTCAACTAATATTTAAAACATTTTCATAATTCTTTTTCCAGAATAGAGAGAAATAACTACTCCATTAAGTGAATCTCAATGTTTTGTGAGAAGTAAAATTTTAAAGGGTTAAATAAATTCTAAATTTAAAAAAATAATTTTTGATTTATTTTCTTTTACTTCCGTTTGAATGCATCTCTTCAAGTACAGTGTAGTAAATATTATATGTGGTATACATAATAACCAGAAAAATAACGTGTAAAATACCTAAAGAATTATTTCAATATCTCTATTAGTTCCTAAGTCACGATGTATTTCGTGAATAAATACGCAAGGAAAATTAACTGTTCAGAAGTAATTAAAGTTTGCACACCGATAGTGCCCCTGCAGTCTAAGTTACACATACTCCTTCCTCTTTATTTTCCTTTCTCACAAGTACCCTCTCTTGCCTTTGTTCTCTTGTGTTTTCAGTTCCATAGCTAGTTCCTGTTTTTTTAATTTCACAAGCTTGTATTCCGAAAATTCTTTTTCAAGGGGGCCGTGGCAGCGAAGCCAGCTTGGAAATATATTATATATCCAAAAATACAGCTGGTAGATAAAAACGGATTTTACCACAAGACAATGTGGCCCTAATAACGCTTTTAGAATGGCAATAAAACAATAAAGCAATTTTCCAACATTCTCGGTCATTTGAATAGACATAAAACAGATCTCACCCTATTACTGTACAAAACAGCCATTCGTCCCATAGTTACTTATGCATGTCCAGTCTGAAGAGGAGCTGCCCCTTTGGTATGTAAAACACTCCAAACATTCCTAAATAAAATCCTTCGCACTGCCGTCAAAGCGCCTTGGTACGTGTCAAATAGGCAACTCCACAGAGTGTTTGTTCTTCACACGATTCATCATTGTATCAGTCTCCTATCAAATATTTTTTCTTTCGTTATCATTCTCTCCTGCACTTTGAAACTGCGATATTCAACCTAAGAAAAACCTATAACCAACACCGTAGAATCAAATATAGATTCCCAAAAGATAAATTTAAACCGCTCTAAAGAGAAACGCATGATTTCCCAAACTTACTTTCTATATTTTTTTTCTTTCTCGTATACGTTAAGGATGTGCCCGTAAAAGCTAAACTGTTGTTTCTTAACCGTTAATGTTTCGTGACTGTTACGCAAAATAACAGTTATTTCGTTTATCCTGTTATTGGCTGTTATCGGTTGAAATGCATAGAACTGCAACCTACTGGGCCTAATCCGAACTACAAGCTTTTATGGCAACCATTTTGTACGATAACAGCTTCACTGCAGCTAATCAATCATGATTTGCCAGTGTTCAAATTATAGATTCATTAATACATAATGTGTCATTATTACACAACATGTGTCACAATATTTTTATATATATTAAATTACACCCATGTGCCACAATATTGTATATATTATTGTAGGAACAAGAAGTTTGTCCTTTAAATTAAGTCCATCCAATATGTTTGTTAACTTATTTCTGTCCCATTTCTGCTTATGTGAGATCAACTTTCCCTAGGTCTAGAGTGTTAAATGCTTAAAAATTGTTGCAAGTTCCATTTTTGACGCACTTTCGTCTGTATTTTAGACGAATGCAAAAAAAGCATTGCAAAAGTTCAATATTGATAATAGAGATATGTTCTTACATTACTCTGTTCTAAAGAATACATCTTTGAAGATCCTTTAATTTGTTTTGAAAAATACGTGTAGATCTTGAAATAATGAAAATGGAAATCCCTGAATTATTTGAAATTGAAAATGTTTATCTTTCCTTTAAACGTCGGGAAGGTAGATCTTAGCTGTGAGGCTGATGCTGTAGGTAATGTACAAAGTGTTGGAATTAAGGACCTGATTTAGAATCCCAGAGAATTTTTATCTGTTTTGAAAGAGTTTTGCAATTTCATGTGGTATTATAATATTATGTCCTTTCCTGTTCTTTGGCTCGTCAGCCTGCATTTGGCCTTGGCCGACCAGCGGTGACCCAGCCTCTCGAGCATGTGGTGAGAGATTCGTGTGGTTAGCACGAAGGCATCCCTTCACCATATATACTGGTCTTCTGAATCTTGGTCTTTCTCATCGTCACACAGCAATAGATACTGGGAGTTGTAAGAAAAACCCACAGTTATAATTTTGCCCCGGTCGGGAATCGAACCTGGGGATGCATTGTGGAAAACGAGCTAACTAACTGCTAAAAACTAACTAATGAGCCACCGAGAGTGTATAATATTAAGTAGTCGTTACAAACTATGTGAGAAGTTGTGTGCTGTTGTAGAACCACTGGTTTGATATAATATCTGCTTTCCAAGTATTTTAAGCAGTTAACTTATGTATAAAGAAAATTTAGACTGTTTCTGATGCGACGTTTCCTCCATTCATATCATATTTTAAGTAAACCAAAAGCTTAGTATTTTATCGAAAACATTCAGGTTCTTCATACTTTGTTGTGACGTGGTTGGGGCCAAATAAAAATAATTGTCTTAATCTACCTGTGAAACAAATAATGGATTGCCAAATTGGAGGTGGTAAAGGATGTCAATTAATTAATATCTTCTATAAGAAAGAAGAAACTAGAGAAATGTCGCCCAAACATAATACCTTTGGTCAAATTTAAGACATCGCCTGTCGAGAGGCCCAGTGGTGGTGGCCCATGAGTCACCGGGGGGTCTCATGATGTTTATTGCAAGACCTGTGTCCTCCCAGGCAGTCTTGAAATTTATTTTGTTTTAATTTTCTTCAATAGAGCGAAGCACAATATTCTATAGAATGCTCTTAGCTAAATTATCGCTCGTAGCAGCAGTAGCAATGTAAATAAGTTTGCACGGGATTGTCTTTGTTTTGTACCATTTAATACGAACAAGAGCTGAGTTTTGTTCTTTTATGTTTGTTTATTTGTTTTCGTATTTAATTTAAAATTGTTTTTATAATTCGTATTTATAATTTGTATTGTATTACATTATGTCAGAAAAAGGATTTGAGGATATGGTGAATCAAGTTGCTTGTGGACGTAAATATAGCTTCAATATGCGCACGTTTTGTTGAACTTTCCTTTTGCTTGTAGTGGTAGTAGAGCTTAGGGTGAGTTTCTATTTTGTTAACAATACAAAAAAATTAAAAATCTGTTCGTTCCTTTACCGTTAAAAATAATTGTTCTATAATTCGGCAACGAAAATATCTAGTTTTTGAAACGTTAATCTCTCGCTTTTTAAATTTATTATTATTATTATTATTATTATTATTATTCATATTTCAACTGTTAATAGTTAAATTGTTGGGAAGGGATTCTGAAACTCAAGAAAGCGTGCGCAGATGATTTTCTCTCTCATACGTCACATACAGTTTTTGACTGTTTTTGACTAAATAAATAATTAAATAAAAAGTTTTGCAATAAAGAACTGAAATTAGCAGCTACTTGCGCGATGCTAGCGATAATGATATTCTGAATCAGTTTTGCATGAGAGAAACGATAAACATAAATATATCGAAAGTGATGATAAAGATTTTGAGGATAAGAGTTCAGAAGGCAGTAATTATTTTGTATTGTGTAGTATTTGTTCAATGTATTTGTTTTGTAGTTCTTTCTTGAAAACAGTTTTTTCTTACTAAAATGTAATAAAAACTTAATATTTAGATATTTGTTTTTCCTTTGAGATATCCTGAATATCATTGAATTTAAATAACTACTCACTCTTTTAAAAGAAAATGTGACCGACTGGTGTCGCTCATGTAAGTATACAAGTGTCGGGCCATGAGGATCGCCGGTGTCCCTCATGTTTGAATCACATATGTGACTGTTAGTTTACTTTTTAATACTATTTTGAAGTATATCTGTTAATGATTTCACCAACAAAGTAGAAGTAATGATGTAGCCCACAGAGACAACATTCTTCTTTAGCTTATGGCCCCCAGATAATATCCTTCAATGTGTCTTTGGCAGTCAATGGGTTCGACACTAGTCAGATTGGAATAATTGATGTTACATACAGTGTATTTACAATAGTACAAGCATTGTTTCAAATAGTATTGAAGAAAGAACAAGGGCAAATATTGTCTGAATATAGGGAAACATTTATGCCATTTTATGGAAAAATTCTCAGAAATCTATTTTATGCGAGTTGGTTTAAGATAATAACGTATACATTACTCCCGTTACATTTGAACTCCAAAAACTTTGCTTCAGTACATTTTCACAAGTATCAAAAGCGTTTCCAATAACAAATAAACATTTATCAAAGAGGAACATTAAATAATCGGTTATGTGATTGAATGAAAAAGATGACTAACGTGTACGAATATTAAGGCTGAAGGAGAGAACACAATGTTCCAAACCTAAAATCATTTTATTAATCTGAAGCAAACTGACAATTTAATTCAGAAATTTGCAGGACTGTAATCATATGTTTTTCAAATAAATAAATATCCAGTTAGTATGTTCTACGTGCCAATTTATCTGCGGTGCAAACATTTTTTTATTCACCGTTTACCTCATGTGTATGTTTGAAACTTGTTACCTGCAATCCAATTAAGAAAGTGTGTGCTATCAATCTTCCAAAAGTACTATCATTAACATGATTACTGTTATTGAGGAAATGTTCAAAAACGACTTCCAACGATACCCAACATAAAATTTATGAGGAAACAATAGAACTGAAGAAACTAATTTTGTCATGAATAAAACGTCACAGTCTATGAAAGAGAAAAAGAATAATATTGAAATGCACATGCTGTCTGAAAGCGAGCAGCATGTAAAAGTTTCGTTAAAATCAAGTCGCAAATGTAAATACGACGGACGTAGGCTCCTTCACTAAAAAACGCAGACGGCGCGGAACTTTACAAATGGAGTAAAAGAACTGTATATTAAATACTTTCTCCTCCTCTTCCTCACAGCTTTCTGTTTTCTTTATTAACTTAGACCTTTTTCATTTGCCAGACGGGGAAGAGGAAGCAAAGTTCATATTTTTTCCTTCGGTTCCAAACCGGCAGAGAAGGCTAGCTCGCCGTTACAGCAGGGCGGGCGCTTAATAAATTTAGCAGTTGAAGGGACACGTCGACCAGAGAAAAGGTACAAAGGGGTTCTGGAATAGAGCCACGGACCCCAAATCGGAGCGGACTCCAACGGTACGCCAGGATAGTGCAAAATGTTTTTCTTTCTTTTTTTCTGAAGGCTAGAAGATCGGAAGCAGTTTTTTCATGGCAGTCTATTGTATAAATGTAATTCATCCTTGCGATTCCTTTCAGGGCTCTCTAACTGAAAGAGGGAAGGTAAAACTGGAGATCTATTTAACTAAAATGAGGCGTTATATTTTTATTCAATGTTTGTGACAATTAGGGCATCATAAAGTAGCCAAATGTTTACGTAAGATTAAAAACAGAATTTAGATAATATACTTAGAAATTAAATTCTTATACGAATCAGATTCACTACAAAAGTAATAAATTCACCATCACCACCACAAAAGTAATTAATTATATCATATTACACAACAGAATTCAATTATTTATAAAGCAACTTGTGGAGAGTGCCATTTAGCAACTACCATTTAGGAAGATGGTAAAGTGACATTCATTACTCAGAAGTAGAATCGTTTTAGAATAACTATCAAATTCAACAGAGTGCAACGACCACTTACCGAAGGATCAACAAAAATCATAGGAGACACGGAAGAGCCTGATTAGAAACCGAAAAAATATGGCCTGGGAAATTTCAGAGAGGTAATGTGGCAAATTTCCAAAAACTGGGATGAATATATAGTTCATCGATGTCGTTTTTCTTTGGAATCTCCAGGTAATGTCTTGTGTGAAACAGTATTGAGGAAATTTTTACATTCAGCAACTTTCCTGAAATCTTAAATTGCAAGCAAAGTATTTAAGGTTTCTTAGCCGAAACGTCGCCGGTGATGTTCTGAGCACAATGGCAGTGAAACAATTCAGAAAATAAATCCCTATATAGTATTTGAGTAACTCCTCGAGTGTGCAGATGTGTGGTTTCCGTCACTCAGGGCTATACCACTTCCCGTGCACCAATAGAGATATCTGAGGTGTCATTCACGCGTCACGATTTCCTAATGAGGAACTAATAGTTGGTTTTTGGATCCAGACAGAAGATTCGAAGAAATTTGAGAAATCCTCTTTTAGCGTGTTTTGGAGCTGCGTTTTTAGTGAGTATGCCGAGAATTAAACCAACGACATCTAAATAGACCTATGTATGGCGTTGATTAAGCCCCAGTACCCAATGGTTGGTTTCAGTCCACGACACCATAACTTTTTTCCATGAGGTTGGCACCATGATTGTTTACAAACTAGGCATATGAAATAAAATCGCGTGGCAGAATTTGTAAGATACAAAATATTACATGGATATTTTTTGTAATAAATTTTCAAACTTCCTTGGAACATTGAATTTAAAGAAAATGGACAAAATAAGATAACCAGCAATGTATATGCCTTCAGAACACGAATCAGAGTTTGTAGTTTTAAAATCTTATAAAATTAGGGGACAAAAACGTGGATATGTAAAGCAACTCAGGGTAATCCAATGTAGTTGCAGAATCTTTTCCGTCAGAATTTTCCAAACTAATTGGTAATGATCTTATAATAGTAATAGATAATAACGTAGAGGAACAGGTTATAGGTGATCATTCACGTTCGTATTTAAGAAGAAAACGTAATAACGTGCTAAATTTTAACTATTTGCATTATTCGTTTTCTTCAAGAATTTTTTATGGCAATTATAATTTTGAAATTGCAAACCCGTATGGAGGTAATATACAAGGCCAATAATTGTTGGGAATTTTTGAACGGAAATATAACATTAACAGCTACAACGATTCATTGGTAAGTCCAAAACCATATACTGAAAGAACACATTTAAACAAAGCTAGGCGTGAAATAAATAAAGTATGAAATAAATTTTCAACACATGAAAATACTTTTAAAACAGTTGACAGCGCCGGCGACGCTCCATTCAACAAGTTCATTAGTACTAACGTTTACCAAGACCCTCTTTGAGAATTAATCAAATATGTATTGTCCTTAACATAACTGTTGTTTTATTACACGTTTCCTGTTGAGTATTATTATACAAGTTAAAAGACATAAAATTCAACCGACAATTCATAAATTTATTACTCGCAATTCAACCTCAATGTGAATCACGAAAACTAATGGTGAGAGTGACTAGTCACCCCATATATCAAGATAAATACTTCCAAAAATCCCTGGGATTTAGTTACAAGGCAGTGAATATAAGAATTAAAATCTCAAATACTGTATACTTAAAATGTGATCATATTAAAAGTTTTTGGTGAAATAAGCAATCAAAAATCATGAATTAAATAGTAAATAATTAGGATTAATTGTTGCACTTAATGATTTTCTAATACAAATTTTTCTGGTGTATTTGTAATTTCTCTCTAATGGACAGTAATACCTTTTTTAAATCACTTATTTTCCTAAATTGCTTGCTTATTATTTTACAGTCAAAGTCACCCACATATTTTGACCGTTTTAATTACAGACATGTAACAGTGTAGCGGTCTCCTTTATTTTGCATCAATCGAGTTTATTAAGTAGCTCCACAGGGTGGGAGCCAAAGCAAATAACCTCCATCTGTGTAAAAGCAGTCACTCTGGCGACCGACAAAAGAGCAGAAACGGCGCGAAGCCGGGGCACCATACAATGCAGTCGCCCTCGTCAAGGCAACCAATTAACACCCATCTGCGAGGCAACAGCGCTACGAGAAGACGTGCGCTGATTATTACGTTTTCATAATGAAAATAATGACAGGGTTTTACATTTTATTGCAGAAACGCATAGATCTATGAACAAATTTAAATTCATAATGAAATTTAATTTGCTTTCATCAAGTTAACGACGATAATCGCTTCCTTTCGTTACCTACTTATTACTCTGTAAGAATGACAAGAAAATTAAGTTCTCCAATTGCCTCTGATGTGTGTAATTCAGATCCTTTGTGGTTAAGCAAAGCCTCAAAGGGAATGAAAGAGCTTTGAAGCGTTTGCAATTAATGTGTTGGGAATGGTAATCCTGAATTGTTTTGTCACGCTTGTATTTCAAAGGCTCATAACCGAGTTTAATAGTAATGTTTTTGAGAAGTCTATTCGGTTATTCACGATATAACCAGTATTTTCAATTGTTAATGTGTTGTCAAAGGAGGATCTTAGCTTATAAAAGACTGCCTCTCTTTCAGACGCTCTGGTAGTACTGTAAATAGAGAGTATGTTGACATAAAAAGAGGTAAATAATAGCCTAAACAATAAAGAGTTAAATTTCTCAATATTGTGAGACCACTAGTGCCTGTACATACTAATGTTCAAACTGATGTCACTGCAGTCCCTCTGTCCGCAAAAGTTCTACGGTTCGAGTCCCGACGGTGGCAGTAATTTCGACGCTGTCATCAAGGTTGAGTTTAGTCGCTATCTAGAGGCTTCCTTTTCTTATTCTCGCACGTTGCACTAATGCACTATACTACCACACTTGTTGGGAGAACATTTGAGGGCTTAGAGCTTGCTCCGAATGGGGCGGTGCCACGCTGGTGGGAGATTCGAAAAACGAAGAACATTTTACGAGATTGAACATCCACATTCACTTTACAGAGATCGAACGTGAAATAGCAATAATTACAAGGGTTAAGATATTTTAGAGAGGAGGAAATCCGAAATAACAAAATATTTCTTAGTAAGTTCTTTGTGAAATATGTTTATATTTATCGGCATTGCGTACCATATTTTAAAGTACTGCGTTGCCATATAATGATAGTATTTATTAGAAAATTATCACTACAAATTTTGATTGCATATTTCGGATCTTATTTTCATTGGTTTCTTGCATGTCTATTTTGGATTTTTTTGGTGTCTGCCTCCGGTATCTAAATGCTGTGATTACTGTCTGATATCCCATCTCGATCAGGTTGGTCGTACATTTACCTTGATCCATTGGGCGAATGGTAAAATGGCCACTTGTTTTGCTTTTTGATATAAATATAGCTTCACTATGCGAACGTTTTGTTGAGCTCTCCTTTTGATAGTTGTGGTGGAAGTAGAGCCGGGGGTATGGATAGCTATTTTCTTATAAATATTAGCAATCTAATTTTGTAGTTTGTTTACCAATGCAAACAATTTTATACAACTCGAGAGCGAAAATGTATATTTTCAAATGTTTCTAATTTGTTGGTATTTTTAGTCATCATTCAACTATTTCAGGTTAAAAGGTGAAAAGGGATTCCAGAGCTCAGGAAAGAGTGGGAGAATTGTGCTTCTACCCTACACGTCACGTACAGTTTTTACTGCTTATTGACAAAATAAATCAAAATCAAATCTATCAATCAAGCGGTCGCTAATTGTTCCGAGGAAAATTGGCGGTTTGTAGAAGTGGTCGCTTAAACTGAGAGGGGTCGCGTGCGAACATTTGGCCTCCCGGTTTCATTATTTCATGAAGTTTTTTTGATAATGTACACACCCTAGTGATTTTCAGTATCATTCCCCTACGAAAATAATGTCAGGTTTTTACATTTTATTGCAGAAATGCGCTATTAACATAGGTATATCAATACATTTTAATACTTAATTAAATTTAATTTGCTATCATCAAGTTCATGTTGATAACTGCTTCCTTTCAGTACCTACGTATTCCAGAAAAATGACGAGAAAATTAAGTCCTCCGATTTCCTCTGTACAATCCATTATTGCATGATTGCAAGCTGCCTGTCAATTCCCAAAAATTGAAAACTTGAAATAAAAAGGCTACAAATGCCATTTCTGTTGAATTTACGTTTTTACCAGAATAATGATGAATGAATGAAGCCTTATAGCATACAAAAGAACGAAAGTCTGGACGCATTTCTTGGAAGTATTATGGGGTGATTGTAAATGGCAGGAGTTCATGTGCTAATAGGCGTAACGTATAAATAAACTCATTTTTCTCGAAAGTAAAAAAATTGGCACGTTCTTTTTTATTCCAAGCCTTCAATTACTTGTATCTCGCGGATGTCTCTGTGGCCGCAAAAGGCTTCTATTTTTTAAAAATTTAAGGTCGCATCAACATCTAGGTCATTAGCGACCACTATTAGAGTTAACGTTATGATACCTACGAAGATGAAATGTGATGATAAAGGGTGAAAGGACAAACACAAGTACAACCATGCCCAAGGCGGGACTCAAACTTGCGACCCTTCGGTCCGAGATCACTACGACACTACTGCCTTAGCGATCTCAGTCACCAAGCCGGTAAAGGCCTTGTTTTCTTTTCAATCTTGGCTTGTAGTGAGATCAATATTGATATCTAAAATACCATAGCATTTCCATTTAGTACGAAACAAGAAGCAGATGTTACAAGAAAGAAAACTAATAAGAGAAGAAGACCGTCAGCGGTAGCTCAGTGCATCAACTGATGTCACTGCAGCGCCTCTAACCAGGAGGTCCTAGGTTCAAGTCCTGACGGCGGCAGGATTTTCGACACTAGCTTTTCAGCTAGGTCGAATTCAGCTGCTGACTGGAGGAGAATTCTAGCGGCCGGCTGTTCTGATCGGTAGTTTTCCGTGGTTTCTCCGATCAACACCAGGCGAATGCCGGGGCAGTACCCTACCAAACGGGCCACGGACCGCGCGCGATCTGTCCTTCCTATTCCTTGTTCTATCCTCTCCCATTACACACACTTACACTAACATGCACTACACTACCACATATTCCGGGAGACCCGTCGGGAGCTTAGAGCTTGTCTCGACTGGGGCGGTGCCCCGTTGGTGGGAGAGTCCTGGTTAGGGGCAAACCCCACTAGCCGACGGTAGGTCGGCGCCGGATCTCGCCATCCAGCGGGGGACGATCACCGCCATATCCCGAGAAAGAAACATGCACTACACTAACGGGAATAATGACCGAAGCCGTTGACGCGCCCGGAAACATGAAAAAATCAATCAATCAATAAGAGAAGATGTAAAATTTGTCCAAGAAATTTGGACGGGAATGTGGAACGTGAATGTGAAAAATTTGAGAAAAATCACATTGATTGTTGATCAGAATTCAAATAATATTCACTAATGGTTTGTAAAGATGGTGAGTAAACATTTAATGCTGAACAAATTCAACTAAAAATTAATATTTATCACATATTAATGTTTATGCACTTATTTTACATTACATTAAAGAAAATGTTATGATTTTATACATCAGAAACTTCTCGATGAATTTTATACATTTATATTAATATTTTAAATAAAAGATAACTCCATTAATGAAGTTAAAGATGTAAGAGTCGCTTAAATATCCAATTATATTACTTCAATATGTTAGAAGACTTCTATGCGACGGAATTATCTCTTTTTTCCCAGGCGCCCAGTACCGTTTGCAGGCAAGACAGAACCTTTCGTGGGTTACTCAAGATTATGAGATTACGGTGAGCGTGCAACAGTTCTAATTGCGTTAATTGTAGTGAAATAAAAAATGCGTTTCAAAATTCATTTTAAGTAACTCAAACTACAAAATACGACTTACAGAACAAACTACCATTGAATTATAAAATACGACAAATCTGTTTACGCAGAGATTTTACAAACTTATTCACAAACAATGCCTTGTAGAGTTGTTTGTTTAAGCATTTTTTATCTCCTTTTACGTGCACACATTTTGTAACATCCTGAATGTGTGCCTTTTTAATAATTTCATTGGTTTTCTTTCTTCTACACTTCAAATGTCCGCAAATCTCTCAAAAACCTATTTCTCATATTTACGATCAATTGTTTTCTTTCGCCTAGTGTCAAACACCCTTGACTTTTCATTTATTCCCTTACTTGTGAACCTTGCTCTCCTCCTCACCAACTCACAAGCAAAACTTCAAAATACAATTCTTATTCTAAAAGAAGGGTTGTCCTACGAAGGAATTCTTGGAGTAATGGAGTTCATGCATGCAGCGTACTCCATAGGTCATTGATAACTTCTTAGAAAGGAGAGCTAGATTTGCAAACTTCACGAGAACACTGCACAATGGACGAAACAAACTCGCTGCTTTTCACACAAACATTATTTTTAAAATAATTTTGTAACCTTATGCTGTACATAATATATCTTGTGCTATAAATAATCCATCTTTGTTATCCATAAATAATTCATTCCCCCTGCAAGATAAACGACTCTAGATGTCATTACTCAAAGTAATTCTGTATCCCCGCACCTATTATGCTTGTTGTTCTTTAACTTTTGATAATAGCTAGAAATGACCCTTTACAGAAGGTCAGTTTTCAAAATCAGCCTGGTGGCTGACTGCGAGGCCGAGTGGCAAGGCATCTATCGCTAACCAATGGCTGCGGGGCCTGATGGTATCTCTTACACGTGTTTTGTGGAAAAATCCACCTGGTCTATGAAATAATGGCTGTTTATGGAGATACCGCTTAAGCGAAGTGACCGCTTGATCAGATTTTTTGTATTTATGTCTAAATGGATAACTATGGATGTTACAACAGATACTACTCATTTTTCTACAAGAAAGAACACATTTTAAATATAGACAAAATAGGAGATGGATGAATAAGTTAGAAGAAACAGCTCACGATGTCATTTGATTAAAGATTGTGCAATAAGTTCATGGTTATTTGAAAATTTAAGTGTATAAATCCCTTCTTGCTGTATTGCACTCCACAACCCTCCTTGATAGTGTGGTATTTTGTGTATTTATTTTTTCTTGGTAATTTGAAAACAGAAATACAAAAACGTAAATTGTTAAATATTTTATTAAAACACGTAACATTATTCACTTTACTGAATAAATAATTTCTTGTTTGACATTTCCAATTTTCCTCATTGTGCAACCCGATCCGAGAGCGGCAGCTCAGTGCATCAACTGATGTCACTGCAGCGCCTCTAACCGGGAGGTCATAAGTTCATGTACTGACGGCGGCAGGATTTTCGACACTAGCTTTCCAGCTAGGTCGAATTTAGTCGCTGTCTGGAGGAGGATTCTAGCGACCGGCTGTTCTATTCGGTAGATTTCCGTGGTTTCTCTCATCAACACCAGGTGAATGCCGGAGAAGTACACTAACGAACGGACCACGGACCGCGCGCGATCTTTCCTTCCTCTTTCTCTTGTCCAATCTTCATCCCTTACACATACTTACACTAGCATGCACTACATTACTACTGTTCACGCAACTAATACTCTTTGAATGTCTGATACGCCTTGCAGCTTGGTAACGACTGTACAAGTCATTATATGTAAGTCAACCAGCGATCCTGGTGGCTATATTCTGAAACAGTGCCGCCAAGCGATCATCGAGTATCGGCTACACCGAACTCAGTGGCAATGTAGCTGTGAGAGAGAGGCATGGCGATTTTGTGAGTCGCTGTTTGTTTTACAATCTTTTCGCGGCTACGGTTCATTTTGTGATACCATAGTTCAGTGTCATATGCACATCTAATGTGTGAGTGGTGCCTTAGATTGCTGCGTGATGCGCGACTGGATTCTGTAATCAACAGTTTGTAACATGTTTTTCTCCTATGCCACGTGCTCAGGCACACGGCTGTGCTGTATTCAATCTTACGTTGTACTGGAAATTTGTTCAATACACGTAATTGGTTTGTGTGAACTGTGTAATTTTTTATGTATTTGTTACCATACAAACTCAGGGGTTTGAACGGTTCATGGGATGCCATGGACCTTCCTATTCATCAAACCATGGAAGTTGAAAAGACTGAGTATCTTGGGAATGTATCGGGTGATCTATTGAAGTTCACTGTTTCCCGACACCCTTACAACTACACATGCCTGTATACCGGTCGGGAGCTTATATCTTGTCTTGACCGGACGGTGTTCGCTGGTGGGAGATACCTGGTTGGGAAAGTCCCCGCACCCCGACGTAAATCGGCGCCGGATCGAGCTAGCCAACGAGGAAGGATCACCCCCACCTCCCCGTTGTGAAAACATGCCATACACTTACGAGAATAATGGCCTTAGCTATTGACGAGTCCGGAATCACTAACAATCATTCAAACTGTAGATGATAAGTGACATCCGGGAATCGCTTGGATGGCACACAAGCATTAATTCGAGCTTGAATCAAGCCCATGAATTTTTCTTCAGTAGTGAAAAACCTGAGAGCTTCTGTTTTATAATTTGATCGCCGTTTTCACACAGAACCTCTCGCGTTATGGACATCAATAAATATTGATTGGATGGCAGAAAAATTAACAAAAAATTCTGGTGGACGATAAGTCTCTCATTAGTGAGTCTATGGCATTTAGAAAGTATCGCATGAAATAATAATTTGCATCAATATTGGAAAAATGGAGATTTTGACAATTGCTTCGTGATTCACTGGACAAATGTGATAGTTGTAAATATTGCTCTATAGATAATGGAAATAAAATATGTATTTTACTCAACGAGTACGTGATGTATTGGTAGTGAAATACACTATTTGTAAACCATCAGCATTTTTTTGGCCCACATTATAACAAAATATTAAAGTCTTGATAATTTAATTACTTGAGTTCATATTAATATTATACGTAATTTCTTAATAACATTCCACTTTATAAATAGGTATATCCTACAAATCCATTTCTTAATAATCACTAGTATGAAAAACAACTCTCCAGTTCATACAGATCCAAGCAATACAGTCTTAAACTAAATTATAACTATACAGTAAGATTAAATTGAATTTTAAATTTGTATATAATCTTGTTGACAACAATGTCTTCATGCACAATGTATGAAGATATGTATCAAAATACTGAGGGAATGGCTGACGTTCACATAACTTACGTAATCTGATTATTCAATTAATCTTCCCGTATGTACTAATGATGAAAATAATACTGTCATTGCAGAAGGCGATGTGTGTCCACCAAGAAAGAAAAACAACCGAGTTCTTGTGGCCACGCAAGGCACTCAAAATCTTGGCGGCCGTCGTGTCACCACGTTCAACACGAGCTTGGAAGGTCTTGACGCCGCCAGCGCGCCATCCGTCCATATGATCAATCACACGATGCCGCAGAGATTCCCGCATCTTTCCTTCTTGCTCGGGGGTACAATATAAACTTGCTACCCGTGAATTCATCGCCGGTCTTTTCCCCTTTTCTCCCTCCGGATCTCCGTCTCTCTCCCTGTTGCTTTATCTCGTATCTCTTTCTCTCCTAGTTATTCCCTTGCTTTCCTTCCTTCTCTCTAGGTTCCTCCTTCGCGAGTGCGGATATATTCCGCTGGCCCGGTGCTCCATCACATGGCCTCTTCCCGCCGCGTCAAAACTGCCATCCGTCTTTTGAGTTATGCGCCGATGTTCTTGGGAGGCTCGGTATTAAGCTGATATATCGTGGTACAGAGTTGCCTAGGCTCCCTGTTTGTCATCGCGCCGCTGCCGCGCTGCCTCGCGGCTTTTGAGCAAGTTTCCACTCTACCCGCCCCTGCCCCGCCCCTTCCCGGCGGTGACGGCGGGCGCAAGGCAGTCGAGTTGCGACTGTGAATAATTACTCGACCCCTAGACCGAGTCACCGGCACCCCGCCGTGCGCGGCTCGCCTCGCCCCGCCTTGCCCCGCCCGCCCCGCTTCGCCCGCCCCGCTTCGCCCGCCCCGCTTCGCTTCGCCCCGCTTCGCTTCGCCCGTCCGCTTGCTTCGCCCTTCGCCCCGCTTCGCTTCGCCCCGCTTCGCTTCGCCCTGCTTCGCTTCGCCTGCTTCGCCCGCCCCGCTTCGCCCGCCCCGCTTCGCCCCCCCCGCTTCGCCCGCCCCGCTTCGCCCGCCCCGCTTTGCTTCGCTTCGCCCCGCTTCGCCCCGCTTCGCCTTACTTCGTTTCGCCTCGCTTGGCTTCGCCCCGCTTTGCCCCACTTCGTTTCGCCCCGCTTCTTTTCGCCCCGCTCCGCCCGCCCACGCTCCACTTCTGCTCGCTAACCCCACGCCCCGTTTCGCCTCGTCCAGTCTAGCCTCTCCCCGCCCACTCCGATTGTCCCTTTTCGCCCCGCCTCGCCCCGTCCCGTCCCGCCGGACTCTCCGCCGTCCTGCCGTCCCAAACCCCCGTCGTCCTATTTCTCCCTGCCTCAACTACCTCGCTCTGCCCCACTCCGCCCCACACCGCTCCACTCGCTCTGCTCCAACCTGCCACGCCCGGCCCCACCTCTCCCCACACCCCTCTGCTCAGCCTCGCCCCGCCCCGCTACACACCATCCTAGTCCGGTCCGGTCTACCCTGCTCCGCACTGCACCGCTCCACTCGCTCTACTCCAACCCGCCTCGCCCGGCCCCACCTCTCCCCACACCTCCCTGCTCAGCCTCGCCCCGCCCCGCTACACACCACCCTAGTCCGGTCCGGTCTACCCTGCTCCGCACTGCACCGCACTGCACCGCTCCGCCCCGCCTCACACCGCCCCACCCCGCCTCGCCTTACCTTACGCCGCTCCACCTCGTCCCACGCCCGCCTGTTCCGCCTCGCCACGTCCCGCTCCGCCCCACTCCAGTCCGTCCCGCTCCGGTCTGCACTGCTCCGCTTTGCACGGCCGCACGCCTCTCCCTTCTGCCCACACCGCCCCACCCGCTCCGCTCCAACCCGCCTCGCCGCGCTCCGCCCCACGCCCGCCTGCTCCGCCTCGCCCCGCGCTCCCCCCTCCCCCGGCCCACTCTCGCGCCACGCCAGCTGCGGGAAACAAGCGAACGTTGTGCGACAAACGAGCACTAGTTTACACGACCGAGGCGCTCCACGAATCGATCTGGACCACAAGAACGCGGATTTCAGAGGCGTCCGGATGTTGGTGCTGAAGTACTCATACATACCTCATGTAGACGGGTGCGTACACACGCCCGCATTTATTGGCGCTTTAATATTGCTGCTCAAGACGGTGATTGTGTTTGGGGGTGGTTCTGTCTTTTCTAACGATAAAAAGAAATGAATGCGTTGCGTCACCAAAATTTGAATTTAAGAAGTATTGGAAGCAAAAACCTATTTAGACAAGTATATTGTGACATGTGAGTTGAACTAACCTGCTTCTGTGGACACAAACAACTTCTCTTGACTCTCTTTCGTTCCCCTCCAAAACCAGAAAGGGTGTACCCATCGAAGAGTAGATAGTAAGTGCAGAGTGTATTGTAAGTAAAATGGTGTCTTCAAACAAAAAATGTTTGCCTATCGAACAACCAATATTTGAGTTTTGTTTG